>JAQZBX010081411.1:0-13677 GCA_029593785.1 Cabassous unicinctus | reverse complement strand
GAAACAATAAAGAGGAAAATCATTTTAAAAAGAGTGTAGAAAAGTCATTTTAAAAAACATTACTCACCCAAGCACCAAATCTGAGATGGTTGAAGTATCTAATTTCCAAATTTACCACATTATAATATTAAAAAGCTTCACTTGCCAACAAAAATTATGAAGCATTCAATATATCAGCAAATGATAGCTGTGGTGCAGGAAAACAAAAAGTAATTAACAGAAACTGTCCCGTAGGAAGCACAGATATAAATGGTACTAGACAAAGGATTAAAGTGAACTACTCTAAATATGCTCAAGAGCTATAAAAAATAATGGACAATGAAATAAATAAACCAAAAGAAAAATGTGCTTTTAATTGAGATAATGAATAAAGGCATAGAAAATATGAATTAAAAACAAAGACAAAATATGAAGCTGAAAAAATACAATTATTGAGTGGAAAAGTTCACTACAGTGTTTAAATTTTGAAATGGCAGAAGAAAGAATCAACAGACATGAAGAAAGGTAAACTCAAATGAACCACATTGTGGAAAAGAGGACTATAAGAAGGCCAATAGGTAAACAGAGACTAAAAGAACCATGGAACATCATTAAACATACCAAGAAACACAAAATGGGCATCCTAGAAAGGGAAAACAGCAAAATATGGGCAGAAGGAATATTTGAAGAAATAAGGCTTAAAAATTATAACAAATTTCCTGAAAAACATTGTGAAGTACAAGTTGTTATATGAAGCCTAAATTTTCAAAGACATCAACATGGCAAAACATTACAATTAAATGCTTGAAAGTCAAGGTAAAAGAATCCTGAAATCCATAATAGAACAGTGACTCATCACATGCAACAGAACTTTCCATAAATAAATAGATGTTTTATATCAGAAATCATGGGAAATTAAGGTTAATGAGATGCTATAATTAAGGTCATAAAATGGAAGAAATATAAAACTGACAAAGAAACTTATGTCTTCAAAATCAGCTTTCAAAAATGAAGATAATATTAAGACATCACCAGATAAACCTAGCTACTAGTTATCAATAGTAGACTTAATATTTATGAAACACCAAAGGGAATCCTTGAAAATGAAATGAAAGGCACTAGGTATTAATTCATAGCCATAAGGAGAAATAAAGGTAACTATAGAGGTAAAATAAAAGCCAGTAATATTGCAATAATCACTTGTAACTCCTCTTTTCACATATATTACTTAAAACAAATGATTGTAATAATACTTATAAATCTATATTAATGAGCACACATTTATAAAATATGTCCATTAATGTCAGATTAAAACACAAGCTCTGAAAAAATCCTTAAAAATATGCTAGAAAGGAAATGATATGAAATCAAAATTTCCACTAAGAATAAACTAAATTAATTGTCTTACTTTGCTAAAGGCTGCCAGAGGGATATATCAAAAATGGGTTGCCTTTTATAATGGGAATTCATTAGGTTAAAAGCTTACAGTTCTGATGTTCTGAAAATATACAAGAAAATATACACCAGAGATGTTGTCTCATCTATGGTCAGCTGCTGGCAATCATGGTTTCCTGTCATGTGGCAATGTACAAAGGCAGCTCAACTTTGCTGAGGGATCTGCCTTCTCCTCCATGCTCACACTCTCCCCTGAGCTCAGCTGTGGAGGATCAAGTACATGGGAGGGTATAATGATGTCTCTGCCTGTCTCTGGAGCTAAGCTCTAGGTGATCAGGCATATAGCTCATACCCTTCTTCTCTTGGCCTGGTCGCTTTCAAACTCTCTGGAGGCCTTTTTCTATGCCTCTATTCTCTTCTGTTTCCCACCTCTCAGGGTTTCTCTTTCCCTGCCACTCTTCTCTAGGTCTCTCTGTTTTTAATTCCCCTTGTAAAAGGGACTCCAGTAAGAGGATTAAGACCCATCTTAAGCCTCACAATCTAACCAAAGTCCCTTAACTGAATCTAACCCAAATTTCCCAGATATAATCAGTTTACATGCACAGGAATAGGTTAGCTTAAGAACATAATTTTCTGGGGCCCATAACAGTCCCAAACCAACATATCAATTAAACATGAAAAAGGCAATAATGAAGGAATTGAGAAACAAAAACATGTAAGATATATAGAAAATAAAGAGCAAAATACAGCAGTAAGTCCTTCTTTTTCATTATGTATTTTAAATATAAATGGATTATATACTCTTTAAAAGAAAGAGATTTTCAGATTGAAATAAAAGAATAAAGCTACATGTTTCTACAGAGACTCACTTTAGATCTAAAAAACACAAACAGATTGAAAGTTGAATGATATTCCATACAAGTAGTATACAAACAATGCTGGGATGATTATACTAATAAGAAAAAATGATTTTCAGTAAAAATTTTCACAAAAAAAAACAAAGAAGAAAATTGAATACTGATAAAATTTCAATTTAACAAGAAGACATAATACTCATAAGCAAAAACATATCTGTGAACATGACAGTAATATATAGGAAGCAAAATTTAACAAATAAAGTGAGAAATTCAATTATACAATAACTGTACTGGAGAACTTAAAAGTGAAAATATCAGAATATGCATTCTTCTCGCATACACATAGCATATTTTCCAGAATAGACCATACAAAGAAACAAAAGCAGATTCACAACATTTCAAAGTATGATAATAAACCTTATGATTATCCAAGATCATGATATAACATGATCCAGGATGCTTTTCTCACCAGAGTTTTGAACAAGTAACAAAAATTTGCAAAGCCATCTTCCTCAAAATTCTGGAAAACACATAAAGGGTTGCAGAGATGGGAAAGTACTGAATTAAAAATAGGCATCTTTTAAAAATAGGAAAATCTTACAGTACTATTCCCAAACCTCCCTGAAATCTTCTCTGACATACTGGGATGCCAGCCTAAATTCCAGTGGTCTCCTGATCCTGTTCAGTAGGAAACAAATTAACACCTATGTGCCTTTATGTCACTGCTATTCTTTTTGGCAGACAGAATGATTGAACCAGGAAACTCATAGCGGTAACAGAATTAACCCTATGGTCAGAATCAGCTTGCAGAGAGCTAAAGTAATTTTAGAAACAATTGAATCAAAGTGGCCTGGGGCAAAGGCTTCTGAACTTTAAGAAATAATTTAGGGCACTCTGGAGAGGGTGCAAGTCTAGCTAATAGGAAATAGAGGGGACATTGGAATTTATTTTAAACTGGAGAATTCCTAAGATATGGACAAGTGCAGGACAACATGAGTTCAGAAAACTCTAAGAACACCCTGTACTTCCTTTTTGCCTCAGGATGATTTACTAGATAAGAAGCCTATTCTCTGAAGGAAACCACAGGTATAAACAGAGTCAATTTGCAAAGTCTGTGAGAGGTGTTTTGTTTTTGTTTTGTGTTCATGTTTTTTGCATTGATTTGTTTAACTTATCTCCTGGCACTTCAAGAAATCTCTGTGTTATCACTAGTTCAATACAATTTAAGAAACAGACAACTATGGACTAAATCCCAGCATTAACACTTTAAAATATTTCAATAGTGCTGTGTGCAACGAAAGATTACAAGACAAGTAAAGAACAGTAAATGATGGCCTATTCAAAGGATCAAGACAAAAATGCAGAACCCATGAAGGACATGACAAGGGAAAAATGTTACAGACTATTAGAAAATGCTCTTCAATAAGATCATGGATATAAAGGAAAACATTGAGAAAAAAAGTAAAGAATATGAAGAGAAAAATGAATGAGCAGCATGGGAATATCAATAAAGAGATACTAATTTTAAAATAACCAAACAGAACTACTGAAGTTGAAGACTATTATGACTGAAATGAAAAAAAAAATCTGTAGTGAGTTTCACAACAGATTGTAGAAGAATAAGAAAGAATCAGTGATTTCAAATGCAAGGCCATCAAATTGATCAGGTTGAAGATCAGCATAATATATATTTAAGAAAGAACAAAAAAATGAGACCACTGGGACACCATCAAGCATACCAATATATGCATTATGAGATTTCCAGAAAAAGAAAAAGAGAAAGAGTTGGAAGGAATATTCAAATAAATAAGAAGAGACAATTTCCCTAACGTAATGAAAGATATAAATGTGCACATTCAAGAAGCTGAACAAACCCAAAACAAGATAAACTCAGAGAGAATCATGCTCTGAACCATAGTAATCAAATGATCTGATGCCATGGACAAAAAGAGAGTTCAGAAATTTGCATGAGAAAAGTCACATGTTATTTACCAGGGATCCCTAATAGGATAATCTACCAATTTGTCATTAGAAACTTTGGAAGTAAAAAAGCAGTGGGACAATATATATGAATATATGAAAGAAAACAATTGCCAAACAGGATTTTTTTTATCTGGTGAGAATATTTTTCAAAAATGAGGGATCAAGTTTGGAGACAGCAAGATGGCATTGGTTTAGCAGGGCACTCACTGGAAGCTCCCAGAGCACGGCGGATTGTGGACAGGGTCCTGCCTAGGGGTCTGTGCTGTGGGCATGTGGAATGAGAAGCTTGGGACATCTATCTGCGTAGACTGATGGAGTGGACTGAACAGTAGAGATTTGTGAGTTTTAAGCCTGCCTGTGGTGGTTAACACAGACAGCTTAGCCCCACCCTTAGGGGAAAAAAAAGCCATTTGGAGGTCCCTGGCCTGGCAACCGGGTGACAGGGCCTGGTGGGAGTGGGCATTCTCTGACAGTGGGGAGGCCCTGACAAAGGGGTGAGAGAGTTTTATTTTCTAGGGATAGGCTTCCTGGAGCCCCTTGTAGCTTGGGTGAACAAAACAGCTGGAGTGAATCGGCACCTGGTGGAGGGGAGGGGTGAATCTGTTGAGGGAGTTGATTTGCTTAGCTGCCCAGGGATAAGCCCTAGGCCCCATGGAGCCGGGGAGAGGGGGCACTCTATGAGAGAGGGAGATTCTGGAGAGGACAGGGAGGGAATTTTTGGCATCAACATGGCTGCCTGGACCCCCTCATAGCTTTGAGGAGCAGATAAGATGGCTTGAAGCAGTGCCAGGGTGAGGGGAGAGGCGAATCTGCTGAGGAAACCTGATTTCCCCAGGAGCCCGGTGACGCCGGGCTCCACTCTAGAAGGGGCGGAGTCGGCCATCTTCAGCAGTCTGCACTGGCTAACATCAGAGCTTCAGCATCCCTGGGGAGTCCAGGAAGTGGGAAGCACTTGATTAGTTTCCATGAGCCCAGTTAGGGTTCCCTCTGTGAGGGGGGTGGTCTAGAGGAAAAATTATTTTGTGTCCTGTATTTCACTTTAATAAATGAAAAATAAAATCTCTTTAATTTAGTTTAATAGCTAAAGGCTGTTTCAGGTCCTGCATATAGAACACTGCGGGGAAATTGATTGATGAACACAAGCAGGCAGAGAGGATCCACGGGGACCCTTGGGGGAACATTGATACGCCTTACCTTTGTTTGACTGCTTGTCCTTGTGGTTGTTTGGTTTTTCTCTTTTTATTTGTTGTCTCTTGCTTTTGTTTCCTCTTTCCTCCACCCTTTCTTTTTCTTTCATTTTTTTAAATTAGGTGCTGCTAGCTTGTCTCTTCTTTGCTGTGCTTTTCTTCAGTAATTTCCCATTCTCTGTCTATATTGATTTTGTATTCCAAACTATCTCTTAGCCTTCCTTCATCTTTCTGCCTTCTGCTTTCTGTTGTGGTTTTTATATACCACATTATTTGATATGCCCACAACATAAGAGTGTCAATTTCTTTTCTATCTATTATGTTTTCTTCTATTTTTATTAATATTAACTCTTTCCTTTCAGCTGTTTCTTCACTCTTTCTCTCCCTCCTCATAATTCTAGTCTTCTAAATCACTATATATATATTCCTCTATTTTGTTTCCGAATCCATTGTAGGTACTCTACTTTTTTCCTATTGCTCTACACTGCCTACATGAGTTAAATATTCATTTCATTAAGTCCCATTTGGCCCCCCTTCTAACTTTTATCAATATAACTATTATCCTTCTTCCTTCCTCACATCTTTCAATTTCTCTGGCCCTAAACTTTGCCTTGAAGGGAACACAGAAAGAAGCAAGGAAATAAAATAAGAAGAAAAAGTGTCAAAGAGAAAACTTAATACACATGCAGATCCACCAGCTAAAAAACACTCTAGAGAAGAGAGAGAACCTAATCAACTGAATTAATCCAACAAGAAAAAATGATGACTAGAGGGAAACAAAAAATTACAAATCACACTGAGAAACAGGAAAACATGGACCAGTCCAATGAACAAACTAAAAACCAGGAAGTGATGCAGAACATTGAAAAACTAATCAAAGATTTCGAAACAAATATCATGGACCAACTTAAAGGAGTGAAGGAAGAGATAAAGGATATAAAGAAGACACTGGAAGAACATACTGAAGAAATTGTAAACTTACCCCAAAAGAAAATAGATATGATGGTGACCAATGGCACAATTCAAGAAATCAAAAAGATGCTGGATTCACATAATAGCAGATTTCAACAGGCAGAAGAATGAATTAGTGAAGTGGAAGACAATAAAACTGAAATCAAACCAATAGTAGAACAGATAGACAAAAAAGTAGAAAAAATCCAGGAGGGACTCAGGGAATTAACCGACAACACAAAATGCACAAACATACGGATTATGGGCATCCCAGAAGGAGAAGAGAAGGGAAAGGGAACAGAAGGAAGGAAATAATGGATGAAAACTCCCCAACCTTATTGAGAGAGATGGATGTGCAGATCCAGGAAGCACAGTGCACTCCAAATAGTATAAATCCCAACAGGCCAACTCCAAGATATATTTGTCAAAATGTCCAATGCACAAGGCAAAGAGAAAATACTCAAGGCAGCAAGAGAAAAGAGAGCCATCACTTACAAGGGAAGCACAATAAGATTAAGTGCTGATTTCTCAGCTGAAACCATGGAGGAAAGAAGACAGTGGTATTACATAGTCAAAATACTAAAATAAAAAACTTCCAGCCACGAATTCTCTACCCAGCAAAACTGGCATTCAAAAATGATGGCGAGTTCAAAATATTCATAGATAAACAGAAATTAAGAGAGTATGTCAATAAGAAACCTGCAGTACAAGAAATACTAAAGGAAGTTCTACAAGTTGAAAGGAAAAAACAAGGGAGAGAGAGTTGGAGGAGAGTTTAAAAACAACTATAAAGACAAACACAGAAGTAAAACAACATATGACATACATTAACCCATAGAAAAAATGACTAAAGTAAGAAAATTGTTACGAGTAATAACACTGAATATTAATGGATTAAATTCACCAATCAAGAGACACAGACTGGCAGAATGGATAAGGAAATATGATCCATCTATATGCTGTCTACAAGAAACCCAACTTTGACCCAGGGATTCAAGGAGGCTGAAAGTCAATGGCTGGAAAACCATTTTACAAGCTAACAATAGCCAAAAAAGGGCAGCAGTAGCTATTCTAATATCAGACAAAATAGACTTTAAATGCAAAACTATTGTAAGAGGCAAAGACAGACACTATATATTAGTAAAAGCGGTAATCGCTCAAGAAGAGAGAACAATCATAAACATTTATGCACGTAATCGTGGTGCCTCAAAATACATTAGGCAAACACTGGAAAAACTAAGTGGAGAAATAAATGCGTCTACTATTATTGCAGAGGACTTTAATACACCATTTGCATCATTAGACAAAACATCTAGACAGTGAATCAAAAATGAAACAAATGCTCTCAAAAGTACATTAGGGGACCTGGACTGAATAGATATATACAGAACACTACACCCAAATATGGCAGGATTTCCATTCTTCTCGAGTGCACATGGATCATACTCCAAAATAGACCACATGCTAGGCCACAGAAAAACTCTCAATGAATTCAGAAAGATTGAGATTATACAAAGGAAATTCTCTGACCACAACAGAATGAAGTTGGAAATCACTAAGGGCCAGAGAAACAGGTTAAGCACAAGGATATGGAAGTTCAAAAACACACTCTTAGACAAACAGTGGGTCAAGAAAGAAATCTCAAAAGAAATCAGTAACTAATTACTGAAACTTGAAACTAATGAAAAAGAAAACAAAACATATCAAAAGCTATGGGATGCAGCAAAAGCAGTCCTGAGAGTGAAGTTCATAGCCATAAATACATATATTAAAAAAGAAGAAAAAGCTAAAATTGAAGACCTAACTACACACTTGGTGGAATTGGAAAAACAAGAACAAACTAAACCAAAACGATGTAGAAAGAAGGAAATAACAAAGATTAGAGCAGAATGAAATGAAATACAGAATAAGAACAAATAGAAAGAATGAACAAAACCAAAAGCTGGTTCTTCGAGAATATCAATAAAATTGACAAACCCTTAGCCAGACTAACAAAGAGAAAGAGAGAACAGATGCAAATACACAAAATAAGGAATGAGCAAGGGGATATCACTACTGACCACACAGAAATAAAAAGTCTCATAAGAGGATACTTTGAAAAATTATTTGCCAACAAGAATGATAATTTAGAGGAAATGGAGAAGTTTCTAGAAACTCACAAACATGCTACACTGATGAAAGAAGAAATTGATGAACTCAAGAGTCCAATTACAAGTAAAGAGACAAACTCAGTCATCAAAAACCTCCCAAATAACAAGAGCCCAGGAACAGATGGCTTCACAGCTGAATTCTATCAAACATACCGGAAAGAGCTAACATCAATTCTGATTAAGCTCTTCCAAAAAATAGAAGTAGAAGGAAGACCGCCTAACTCATTCTACAATGCCAAAATTACCCTAATACCAAAACCAAACAAAGATACCAAAAGAAAGGAAAATTACAGGCCAATTTCTCTAATGAACCTAGATGCTAAAATCCTCAACAAAATACTTGCTAATCGCATTCAACAACATATCAAAAGGATTATACACCATGACCAAGTGGGTTTCATCCTGGTTATGAAAGGATGGTTCAATATAAGAAAATCAATCAATGTAATACACCACAGAAATAGACTGAAAGAAAAAAATCACATGATCATCTCTATAGATGCAGAAAAAGCATTTGACAAAATACAGCACTCTTTCCTGATAAAAATACAGCAAAAGATAGGAATAGAAGGAAACTTTCTGAATATGATAAAGGGTATATATGAAAAACACAAAGCTAACATCATTTTCCACGGTGAAATCCTGAAAGCCTTCCCTTTGAGATCGGGAACAAGACAAGGATACCCCTGTCAACACTCCTATTTAACATTGTCTTAGAAGTACTTGCACGAGCACTGAGGCAAGAAAAGGACATAAAAGGCATCCAGATTGGAAAAGAAGAAGAAAAAATGTCATTATTTGCAGACAACATGATCCAATACATAGAAAGCCCTGAGAAATCTACAACAAAGCTTCTAGAACTTAAAAAGTTCAGTAATTTTGCAGGGTATAAGATCAATGCTCAAAAATCAGTAGCAATTCTGTACACCAATAACGAGCAATATGAGGAGGAAATCAAGAAAAAAATACCATTTACAATAGTAACTAAAAGAATCAAATACCTAGGAATAAATTTAACTAAAGATGTAAAGGACTTATATATAGAAAACTACACAACACTGTTAAAGGAAATCAAAGAAGACTTAAATAAATGGAAAAATATTCCCTGTTCATGGATAGGAAGACTAAACATCATCAAGATGTGTATCACATCCAAACTAATCTACAGATATAATGCAATCCCATTAAAAATCAACACTGTATTTTTTAAGGAACTCGGAAAACTAATCACAAAATATATTTGGAGAGGTAAGTGGCCCCGAATTGCCAAAGACATATTGAAAAAATAAAATGAAGTTGTAGGTATCACATTACCTAATTTTAAAACATACTAGAGAGCTACAGTGATAAAAACTGCATGGTATTGGCACAAGGACAGACCTACTGACAAATGGAACCGAATTGAGAGTTCTCATATAGATCCTCACATATACAGTCATCTGATATTCTAAAATTCCATGAAGCCCACTCAGTTGGGAGAGAATGGCCTCTTTAGCAAGTGGTGATTGGAGAACTGGATATCCATATCCAAAAGAATGAGAGAAGAATACCATCTCACACCTTATATAAAAATCAACTCAAGATGGATCAAAGATCTGAATATAAGAGCCAAAATCATAAAGACCTTGGAAGATAATGTAGGGAAGCATCTACAGGACCTTGTAATAGAAAATGTTTTCATGAACTTCACAGTCAAAGCATGAGCAGCAAGAGAAAAAATAGATAAATGGGATCTCATAAAAATTTAAAACTTCTGCACCTCAAAGGATGTTATTAAGAAAATAAAAAGGCAGCCTACCCAATGGGAGAAAATATTTGGAAACCATATACCTGATAGGAGCCTAATATCCAGCATATATAAAGAAATTCTACACCTTGAAAATAAAAAGACAAACAACCCATTTAAAAAATGGGCAAGTGACCTGAAAAGACACTTCTCCAAGGAAGAAATACAAATGGCTAAAAGTGCATGAAAAAATACTCGACATCGCTAGTTATTAGGGAAATGCAAATCAAAACCACAATGAGATACCATCTTACACCCATCAGAATGTCAGCTATTAAAAAAACAGTAGAATATAAGTGTTGGAGAGGATGTGAAGGAAAAGGGACCCTCATCCACTGCTGGTGGGATTGTGGAATTGTCCAGCCACTGTGGAGGACAGTTTAGCAATTCCTCAGAAAACTAACAATAGATCTTCCATATGATCCGACGATTCCACTACTGGGTATATACCCAGAAGAATTGAAAGCAAAGACACGAACAGATATATGCATACCAATGTTCATACTAGCATTGTTCACAATTGCCAAAAGTTGGAATCAGCTCCAGTGCCCATCAACAGATGAATGGATAAGCAAAATGTGGTACATACATACAATGGAATATTACTCATCTTTTAGAGGGAATAAAGTGCTAACAAATGGAATAACATGGATGAATCGTGAAGATATTATGTTGAGTGAAGCAAGCCAGGCTTTGAAGGATCAACATTTTATGACCTCACTGATTTGAATTGAGTTAGGTTAACAGTCTCTGAGAACCACTGTTTGAAAGATAGTTTAACAAGAGAGAGAGAGATAAGGGTAGGTTGCGAGCCTTACCCATATGGACATAATCTAGGGTAAAGTGATAGAATATAGTTACATACTGAATGATAAGAAAGGTGGGTAGTGATATGACTGGGTTTTGAGATGTAAGGTTAACAGGTGGGTAGATTAGGAAGGGCAGGTTAGAATACCCAGGGCATGTAACTATGAATCTTGTCATCACATGAGCCAAGACAGGGGAGTGTCATATGCCCCAGGGGGATGGGGAGGAAGGAACAGAAAAATTCAAATGGGGTATTTAGTGGTCATGGGAAATATTCTTCATTACCTTACAGTAATGGACACAGAACATGTTAAATATCATCAAAAAACATTAAACTATACTGTCTAAAATGTAAACTATACCGTAAACCATTTACAATGTTTAGTAGCTGTTTTACTATCTGTATAAGAGTTATAACAATGCTATCATCCGGAAAAGAAAAAAAAAAAGTTTTTAATATGTGGTGTGGAAGGGGGAGGGAGGTGGGTATATAGGAATCTCTACTATTCCCGGTGTCTTCGCTGGATTTAAACCTTCATTGAAAAGTAAATGAAAATTTGGGAGACACTGGGGAATGAGAGGGGGAAGGTGTCATGGTACACACTGGACATCCGATAATCAAGTGATAAAAGGAGAAAAAATAAAAACAATAATAATAACAATAATTTAAAATAAAAATTAAAAAAATAAAATATAAAATATAAGTAAAAATAAATAAAAGAAGAAAAAAAAATTTTCTTTTGTTTTTTCCCATTTTCTTTTTTCGAATATCTCAATTGGTTAATTATATTTTATTTTTAGTTCTTTATTTCTGAGTCCCTGTATTTTATCTCTTACATTTAAGCTTATCACTATTATTTCATTTTCCTATTAAATGTATCTGGTTATTATATGGGCTTCACCTTCAAGGAAGGTTTAGGTCACAGAGGGGTTACAATGGGAGTTGCAGACGATCATTGGTTGGGGATGTATGTCTGGGATGGGGGTTCATGGGGGTAAGTTCATCCGAATATACATGAAAGATATATAAAATTGTTCAAATTATCAAGGGATGGGGCATGGTCACAGTGGGTAGACAATCACTCAATAAATGAAGGAATACTGAAATCCCAGCCTGGAGAGCTCTGCCACATTCTCCAAGGGAGCAGCAACAGTACCCCGAGTGCAGGGCAGTGTCTGGCAAAAGAGGATGACCCACTGTTGGGTTCTTGTTACTGATGACTAGCCTTATGAGTCTATGCTCTTGTAATTGAAACTTGGTCTACAGTTATGGGGTGTCTAAGGGTTGCCACCTGAGAGCCTCCTTGTTTCTCAAATGTGGCCTCTCTCTAAGCCAAACTCACCGTATGAATGCATTACCTTCACCCCAATGTGGGACATGACTCCCGGTCATGAGCCTCCCTGGCAACGAGGGACTAATACCAAGTGCCAACTGGAAACATGACTGGTAAAAAACCTTGAATAAAAGGGGGAAAAGGTAAAGACAAATGAGTTCATGTGGCTAAGAGACTTCAAAAAGAGTCGGGAGGTCATCCCAGAGGTAACGCTTATGCACACCTCAGTAGGATCTCATAGAACACCAAAGTGGATATCAACTTACACAGAAGGACTCCTGAGGGCCCTGGGAACACCCAGGTCCTATATAAGTGGGGATAGCCCCAGAGATTGATGCCCTATCAGTGGGCTCTACTTTGGGATCTGTGCTACTGAGAGTGACAGAGTTGGACTCAAATAAGTCCCCCCTGCACATGGTCCATCAGTCCCTTCTATTCAAACCTATGTGTGAGGTTGGGGGTTGCAGGTGTACTTCCAGAGACTGGAACCTCTGGCCTGCCCATGTGCCAGCCATGCCTGGAATCTTGGTGGAGTTGCAACTCCTACTCTAGAGCTCAATGGACTCATCCAAGTCACCTGGTGAGGAGACGACGATCATGGACAATGGCCATCCCAGGGAATGGAGAGAGCCTACAGTTAAAGGCAGCATAATCCCATCCACTGTATCCATGGGACATAAACCTAATCTCACTTGGAGATGGAATAGACATCACCATTCCAGTCCCCTCAGGATTGGGGGATGAACTATGGACTAGAGTGGGCTTAATGGTATTCTGTTGTAGACATACTGGGTTTCAAGCAATGGAAGAAAATATAACAGTGAGGTGAAGCCAGTGGCCAGTAGACACTTCCGGGGTGGGGAGGGGAAGGGCAGTTGTAATACAGGGGCTTTTTCAGGACTTGGGGATTGTCCTGAGTGATGTTGTGGTGATGGATATAGACCATTTTACATCAGCGTATACCATGCAGAACTGTGTGGGAGAAAGTGTGGTCTATGATGTGAACTGTGGTCCATGGTTAGTGGCAAAGCCCCAGAATTTGTATATCCATTGCAGGAGATGTGCCACCCTAGTGAAAGATATTAATGTGAGATGATATGGGAGGTATGGAAGGTGGAGATTATGGGAATCCCTGTAATTTTTGTGTAACATTTATGTAATCTAAGCATCTTTTAAAATATGTATGAAAAAAATAAAATAAAAAAATGAGTGATCAATATTTCCAGACAAACAAAACCTGCATGATTT
>JAQZBX010081410.1:0-13677 GCA_029593785.1 Cabassous unicinctus | reverse complement strand
AAAAAAAAAAAAACACAAAAGTGTGTGGTTTATTAATAAGATGCTAAAATTTTACATCCTGATTACTTTTAATTAACTCATATTTGGTGGCTAATTAGGACATCAGCTCTTGTTAATGGTTTGCTGTTAACTTAGGTATCAGTCTGGAGATGGCTGGTCTGAATTCTCAGGTTTCTCAAGCAAAATTTCTCCCTGGAAACCGTCACTCTCTCTCCTGTTTGTAAATAATGGCAGCTGCCAGCTTAAAAGTTGCCACAGGCCCCGGCTTCCTCCCTAACTTACTAGGTTGCACCTGCCTCCAGTTTTCCCAGAACAGGTAAAACAGTTTGGTTTCAGATGATACCACCGTTCCCTGGTAAGGTCGCTTTTTGACAAGATGCATGTTAGCGTTGACTCCAGCGGTCAGGGTGGGGAGGAGGGGAGCAGTGAGGAAGAAAGCAGCAAGAGGAGTAGGTAAGTTTGCAAACGTTGTGGATTCCATTTGGGACCTGCTCTTACCTTGGCTCTGTTACATGCTGCAAGCTTTGGTGTTGGCTGTGCTTCTGCACTGCCCTGTAGTGGGGGCAGGTAGTATAAATGGCTGCTGGTGGTGCCTCAGAGGTGTGTCACATAGCTAAGTGAGACATGGAATTCTCTGTTGGAATACCCTGAGTGGGAAATCGAATGTGCTGGGCCTGCCCCAGGTCAAGCATAGTCATACTGCTTGCAGAGGTGCCCTGGGATGGTGGGGAGAAGGTTGGGGACTGCAAATTCCAGTTCAGGAAAACATACTGCCTCCTCCTGCTAGAGAGCTCTTGCACTGGCTGGTAGGTGGCAAGCATGTCCTCCCCCTGGTTTCTAGGAGTGATTAGACTCTAGGGACAGGAATGTGTACAGGAAGGGCTCGACAGGATGCAGCCTCAGCAGACCAGCTCCTTTCCACATGGCCTGGAGATGACAGCTGGCCACTCAACCACCTACCCAGGGTCCCACTGTCTGCCTTATTTGTTCTCCCATCCTTTCAGTCCCATCTTCTCTGTGCCTTGAGACACAGAAAATCTATGCAATAAATATTTATTGGATAAATAAGTACCTACTGTGTTTTTAGGGATTTTATCTGCATCAGCTCCAGTTCTCACAACTGAAGTTTGAGTTTATAATTGTCTCGGCTTACAGATGCAGAAACCATTCTTAAAGAGGTTTTCCGTGACACCTCCTAGACATGTAGCTAGTGAGTAGCAGAGGTGGGGTTTGAACCCAGGTCTGTCTGATTTCAAAGCTCATGTCCTTTGTACATACAGGGTTTCTTTTGGGGCAGCAGATGGATCAAATCCAGGCATGCCATGTATAGGGGAAAGAAATCAGTAACGATTTAGAACTCTTTGTTAGCTGGAGCCTTGTCTCAAGATGTCGTACAGTCCATGGAGGCATATCATGCAAAGAGACAAAAGTCTTCCCCTTTTACATTTTGGGATATGGCCCCTCCTGAGAGGCTCTGACATACTGTAACCAGTGCTGAGGCATCAACCCATTGGGGTATAACTATGAAATGGTTTTATGGTATTTCAATAACTGCCCCCAACTGTGCTATGTTGAACCCCTGTCTTTCCTGCTGGATAGCATCTCACTTGATATCTTGGCCCCAATCCGTAACGGCAGATCTGTCTCCTGAGCCTTCCATTATCCACCGTAGGGCCAGCAGGTGGGACAGGCTCCTGTCACCTGGCAGTCCTCCACCATACAATCTCTCCCATTCCATTCCTCCCACTCATGGATACCAAGAGGTAGATCAGCCAAGTCTCTGCTAAGCAGATGTCCAAAAGGGAAATAGAATGCCAAGCTCTGCCTCGCCAGCACCCCCAACTTTGAGTGATCTTGGAGCCTCCATTCCCTTCACTTCAAGGAGGGCAAGGCCCTACCTTGTGCTTCTTGGGAAGGGGAGGAAGTAACCTGTCCCCATGATCTTTGAACCCCTCCCCCACCAAAAAAAAAAATACTAATCAGCTTCTCTCATCTACATCTTATGTTAATTTTGTTGGGGTTGGGGATGATGATGGTGATTTGGTGGTAAGATTGATTATGAACTGGTATAGCTCAGTAAATCCTGTGGCGAGGTGACTTTTGGCAGGTCCTTGAACATATAAAGTGGGGGTACTTAGAACCTTTTATCCTCATAGGAAATATCTCACGTGGTATCCTGTTAAAGTAAATTACAGAAATAGAAACTGTTTATTGAGAACTCACCGCATGTCAGTCATTGAGTTAAGTGTTGTACACTTTTATATCTTATTGAATTCCCCCAGGAACCTTAGGCAGTCAGTATTAGTATTATCCCTATTATTCAGGTGAGGAAACCAAGACACAAAGAGACTGTTACATATGGGAAAGGGAGGCTCACAAGATGAAGCTGTGGCTAAGCTATCCACATCTGCTGATTCAAAGGCCTAGTGCTTTCTATTACATCTCACTTGCCCACACGTCTAACCACCTGTGTAAATAATAGAAAAGCATTACAGTGGTGGTGGTTGTTTTTTTTTTTTAAGTAGTTTTAATGCTTTTTGTTTTCCTTTTGAAGATGATTGAGTGCCCTGAGGCTCCCCCTTTGATGAAAACAGAGATACCTCCCCACCCTCTCCCAGTGAGGAAAACTGGGTTTGGAACCCGTGAGGGTGTATGCACCTGCCCTTGAAACATTTCGGCAACTCAGGCCATGCCCTGACCTGCCTATTAGAAAGCCACAGAGAGCCCTTGTTCCAGGGCACAGATGGTAGATACCCCAGGTTGAGGCTGCCGGCATGATTGAGCCCCGTGGAGATGCTGGTGCGAGGTGCTGCCCCTGGGTTAGGCCTCCTGCCCCATCGGTGTTCCTGAAGGCTGGGCCAGTCTGTCTGCTCTTGGAGACACGCCAGAGTCCTGTGAGCCTCCCTCTGCCCTGGGGGAGATTGACAAAGTCTCCCCCCACCCCAACACAGCCCTTTCCCAACACACATGCCACCTGTCACAACCACCTGTAAATCTCTCTTTGAGGAAGGATAGCCTTTACGTCTGGGCGTTTTTAGGAACACCTGGGGTTTGTGCTACCTGGCCTTGAGTCCACCCTCCTGTAATGGAGAGTAGAGGTCAAGAGATAGGCCTATTTAGTGTAGCAAACATTTGCTGGGCATACCCTGCATACCAGGCACAGTGCTAGGCACGGGGATACACGGATATTCAAGTCAGTTATACACAACTAGCCTTAATTCCAATTAATAAGGGCCATGCTAGTGCAATGTAGAGGATCCAGTGATGACCGAAGAGGCAGTGATCCGCTCTGCCGGGGGCAATCAGGAAGGCTTCAGAGAGGCACTAGTGTTCCCCCTGGGATTTGCGGGGTGAATCAGCACTCACCAGACCTAAAAGGCAGGTGAAGAAAAACCCAGATGGAAGACAGGCATAGGCAATATGATGGAGACTAAAGGCCAGCTCTCTTCAGCCTTGGAGATTGAGGACACAGAGGCAGGAAGAGCCTTGCAGGTATCTCCTGGAAGAATGTGTGCTTTTAAAGTGAAATCATTTACCAGCTTGATTAGCCCAGACTTGGGTTTGCTACCCTGATGGCCAGAGACCTAGATGCTGGGCTTGCCCCTCTTTTCATCTTGAGCCAGAAAGAAGGTCTTTCTGGACTTTTAGGATGAAAGCAGCAGTGGAACATTTCCTCCCACCTATATCTCCTAACACCCTGAGTTTGGTAGTGAGTGGAACCATTTCTGTCCCTCAGCAGAAGGGCACTGTGGACTGCTCCCACCCCCATTGCACTTGTGGGTGGCCTCCTTGGCAGGCTTGGTGTGCAGTACACAAAGCCTGCAAGAGTGGGGTTGAACGTTATGTGGTGAACGTAGGTCATATGGCCAGCCCATCTGGGGCATCAGTGCCAGACAATCTACGGTCCCAGATCAGCCGGCAGGCCTTCCACCACCAGGGCTTAAGGAAATTGAACAGGAATTCTGCAGCTCTGCTGTCTGAGGCAGCCCTCCCTTCAACTCCAAATCTCTTCTTCCCTACAAAGCAGGTTTCTTTGTATTAGATTATTCTAATGCTTTGTGCCTTTGTAAACCAAGCTTGAGATTTCTCTTAAGTAGTCTTGACTCTGTCTCCACCCTTCATGCCACACTTACCTACAGCATCTATGCTGATTAATACCAGACAATGGGAACAAAGATGTCAGCCAGAACCCAAAGAAAGTAAGAGGCCAGACAATACTGAATTCTAATGGAAAAGGAAATATGACCTCTGTGGTTTATTCTTCAGTTTACCTGGGGGCAGCCACGGAAAGAGAAGGGAGAACAGGGTTCCAGCACTGGTTTAGCCCCCAGCTAGCTAGGGTCTCCTTGGGCAAGTTAATTCTCCTCTGTAGGTCTATATCATTTTTTTTTCTCTAGAAATCAAGAGGGTGAGGTTAGTTGATTGGACACACAAGGATATTCCTTTTCCAAAGCCTTGGGAAGTACTATGATGGAGGCACTTTTGTAGGCCAACAGATACTGTTTTTAGACTGCCTGTGGAGTGGCTCGCCTGGCATCATGGAATATGGATACATGGCATTTGGCAATATGAAAAGAACACAATACTAGCTATTTTGGGTACTGTCCATTATAGACCACCCATGGCATAAGCTGTGGCTTCCAGCCCCAACCAGAACATCCAACATATGAGATTTTGTGTTCATAAAAGAAAATTAAACAATCTAAATGTCCATCAACTGACATGGATAAACAAAATGTGGTATTTGATATAATGGGACACTATTCAGCAATATAAAAGAACAAACTATTGATATAAGCTCTAACATGGATGAACGTCAAAAACATGCAAAGTGAAAGAAGCCAGGTGCAAAAAATTACTTATTGCATGATTCCATTGACATGAAATGTCCAGAAAAGGCAAATCTGTAGAAACAGAAAATAGATTAGTGGTTGCCTGGGTGGGATCGGGGATTGACCACAAATTGGCATGAGAAATCTTTTGGGGATTATAGTTATATCCTAAAGCTGGTTATGGTGGTACTAAAAATCATTGAATTTATTTTTAAAGAGGTGAATTTTATGGATGCAAATTGTACTTCAGTATAGCCACTTAAAAAGCAAAGAGAAAACCACCATTGAATTTTCTCTAATATTGGATCATTCACGATGGATTTCTGGACGCCAGTGACTGCGGGATGGCAGGGGATGCACTAGGGAGGAAGCTTCTTAGGTTTCCTTTAGGTGCAGAGCCCAGTTTGAGTTCTGAGAGGCTGCAGGTAGAGCACAACTCTATATTCTAAACCAAAAAGGGAAGTTACAGAGTCTGGCAGCGTCCTAGGGGCTTTGCATTCATTTTCTCATTCAATCTGCTTTTAATTCTCATAACTACCCTGTGGGAACAGTGCAGCAGGGCATATCTCCATTTTAAGGGAGAAGAAAATTGAGGCTCAGAGAGGATGAATCTTGAGAAAATTCAAAAATCTATAAATGATGGGCCATACAGATTCAAACCCAGGTCTTTCTGGCTCCCCAAATCAGTGATTTTTACAATTAAAAAATGCTGCCTCCTAAGAAAAAGTTTATATATGAGAGCACTCTGCTCTTTGGCAAAGAAAAGATGTTTTTGGGAAAAATGGAACAAACTGTCATGAACAAAAAATGACAGCGACCATGGCGGGTAGAGAATATGAAAAGCAAGCTCCCTGGAGGGGCTTCCTTGGAGCCCAGATGGCCTTTGTTGGCACTTGGTGTGGGCTAGTAGGTCAAGCAGGTGCTAACATGGTGCTGACATGGACATGCCTGCTTTCTGCAGTGGGGCAACCCCAGAGCCTCCGGATAGATTCAGCTGGTAGTTCCTCCCCTCTCTGTTTTCCTTGTGTGGTTTTTAAAAAAATGTATTGTGGAATGTTTGACACACCAAAAGAATAAAGAACACTTATATACCCACCAGTTAGCTTAATAAATAAAACATTATGCTTTAAAATTCACCACACATGATAGTCGTACAAGTAAGCCAAGTTACACAGTGTCAGGAGACCAGGCTCTGAACTGGAAAAACCTAGATTCAAACCCCAGTTCCAGGGTGTACTATCTTGGGGAGATCATATAACCTTTCTGAGCCTCTGTTTTTCCTTCAGCAATACCCACTGCTCAGGTTGTTGGGAATAAATGAGATTATTCACATAGAGGGCTTAGCCTAATGTATACTATTTAGTAATATCTATTATATTCTTTTTTTTAAATAAATTATTGAAGTATATCATTCATACATGTACATACATAAGCAATAGGTGTTCAGTAAACATTGTGAACTTACAAAACAAATATGCATAACATCATACAGGGCTCCCACACATCACCCCACCACAAATACTTTGCATTGTTATGAAACATTTGTTAACAAATTGTGAAAGAGCATCGTCAAAGTATTACTACTAACTATATTCCGTATCTTACTCCCATATACTTTTTTTTTAAGGATTTATTTATTTACTTACTTACTTACTTTTACCCACTTTTACCACCCCCACCCCCTGTTTTTGCTGTTTTCGTGTCCATTCGCTGGGCAACCCTCTGTGTCCGTTTCCTGCCCTCTCTTTTCTCATCCTTCTCCTCCTGTCTTCACTGGGATTTGAATCTTCAGTGTGGGAGAGAGGCATCCTACCTCCTGCGCCACCTTAGTTCCTGGTTTTTTGGCACATCTCTTCCTGGCTTTCCCGTGTCACTCTCCTATTACGTCATCATCTTGCTGCGTGGCTCGTGGGGCCTGGCAGGCTCACCCACTGGTGGGGCCTGGCGGTGCACCCATGCTTGGAGCCTGGTGGCCCACACACCTTCTATATTTTTCTTTTTTTATTTTTACTGGGAGGTCCTGGGGATCAAACCTAGGTCCCTCCATATGGGAGATGGACGCCCAACCATTTGAGCCACATCCATCCCCATCTATATCTCTTAAGGTTGACCAAAGATACCTAGAGTTACAGTCATTTCCCATACAGGATGGTCATATAATAAATCAGGCTTGGTTTATCACCAGCATTCTAAAAACCAGACCTAGGGAGAAAAACTAGGTCTGGGGACACATGCATGGTTTCTAATATAGCGAATGTTTACTCTACCCTGATTATCACAAAATCAGGACAGTGAGAATATTTGCATTTATTATATTCTTAACTATATTATAGTGAACTACATATAATGACCTGCTGTTGCCAACTTTAAAAGGCACTAAAAATAAATCTTACATGAATTTCATTTATCTCCATGATGAGCACTACTTTCTTCCTACAGTGAATTCAATTTTGAGGGGAAATTTTCTGTTTTTCCAAATTCCTTAACAGGTACTAACCTGCAATCCAGCACTTGATTGGCTCATCTTGATTCTGTTCCCAGCCCCCAGCCCTGCCCAGCAAGTGACCAGGGTGGGTCCCTTCTTTCCATAGGCTTCCTTTTTCCTATAAGTAAAATGAGTCATCAACCAAAACATCCTATCCAAGCCTCGCGTTCTGTGATCCTGGTAGACTTGTGAGAACATATGAAACCAGAAGTAGAACATACCACGGGTGTGCACTTCTGTTTCACTTTCCTTAGGACGGAGAAGGAAGCAGAGCTCAAGAGTTAACGCTGCACCGCCCAAAGAAACTAGGGGCTTGCCTACCTCTTTGGAGCCTTTTCTGCTCCCTGCGTTGCACACACAGTACTGTAAGCAGTGACTGCATCCTGATTTGTCAAGTTGGTCCTGGTGTAATTAAGAGCTCCCACTTTTGCTCTCAGAGGTGTCATGGATTATAAACCTATCATTGTCAAGGCATGAAGCTGGAGAATCTCATGCAGGGTCTGGGGCTGTGGTCGTCATACAGAACCATACTACGCTCTCATTTGATCTGCAAAACATCGTCTGAGGGGGCAAGTGGTGTCAATCTTGCCATTTTATTGAGGTCCAGAGACATTATTACTTTCCCATGGTTACACAGCAAGTAAGTGGTAGAATTAGATTGGAACTCATGGCTTCGGTTTCTCCTGGCTGTGCCCTGCCCTCGTCGACTTTGTGGCATGATCAAAGCTTGCTGCTCCCTAAGTCTAGGGTGAAGCAATGTGTCATCCCCCCAAGCAAAGATTGAATTCAGCAAATCACATCAGGGTGAAGGCTCTGGTAAACTGCCCTTCTTCCCTTCTTGTTTCTGAAAGGACCCTGTTCATACTACCTTCTTCTCAACTTGTCCTTGGAGGAAACTCTCCTTCCTTTATTATGGGCAGCCTCTTCCCCAGCCCGGCTCCAACCTGGAGGTGTGTGTTATCCACAGAGACAAGGCTCCCCTCACCCACCTGGCTAACAAGTCCTCTAAAGCTTTCTCGGGGCCCACCTCCTTTCCTCTGCCAGTTCAGAACAAGAAATTCAGCCTAAGGTGGAAGCAAAGCCGAGGGAGCTGAGTATGTTTGTCCCTGAAAGTTCCTTCTTCTCTGTCCCTCATGCTGGGTAGTCCTAGTACTTCACCCTCAGGGTCGGTTTAGACCCTGTCTATCGACATCTGTGTAAAAGAAGGGATTACCCAAGGAGAAATCTCTAGGCTCTGCCTATGAATAAATATTTTATTCCTTCTCTGCAACTCTTTATGCATGCCTTGAGGCAAATGCATTTTAACATCTGAAAAATGCTGTCTGGAGTAAAAATTTTCTTTTATCTCCACCCTGCTATAATCTCTTTTAATATAATATAAAATAATGGAGGATTTTGTGTGTGTGAGTCTTTCTTTATGGAAGAAAGTCCTTATAGGCCATTCCCACCCTCACCCTAAATTAAAGTTATTTGTTCAATAGACGAAAAAGAATTGTACTTGAGAATCACATATTTGAGAGAAAGATGATTGAATAAAGCAGAGCAAGGGTTTTGGAATGGGACGGCAGCCACTTGGCACCCTCAAAGTGGCTTGTCCTTAGAGCAAGGACTTGGCGCCGCGGCACACAGACCAGTGAGTTTCCCCAACCCCGCCCTAGCCCTACCCTTCGGTGGAAAGTGCCTCCATCCCTGGATATGTTGCTTTGCCTGTAGAACAAGCACAGTCTTGCTCAGGGACTGTTTTTTTCGGTTGTGTTTTCTCCTGGCATTGGCCAGACATCCAGTTGCAACTTGCCCCGTGGGTCCAGTGTGATCCCTGTGGGGAGAATAAACTAATTTCCTTGTGGTTTAGGCCTGATGTTAATTGACTGTGACTCCAATTAAACGTACAGGAAGTCTGTCCTGTCCTAGAGGAATAAAACTTGTGGGAGAGCCAAAGCAGCCCATTGAACAGGAGGAAGAGAGAGCTCCCATCTGACAAGAATCTTTTTTTGTCTTCCAGAAATCAGGAATGGAAATCTCAAGGCCATTCTAGGCCTCTTCTTCAGCCTCTCCCGATACAAGCAGCAGCAGCAGCAGCCGCCCCAGAAGCAGCACCTCTCCTCGCCGCTGCCGCCTGCCGTATCCCAGCCGGCCAGTGCCCCCTCCCAGTGC
Source organism: Cabassous unicinctus (assembly GCA_029593785.1). NCBI lineage: Eukaryota > Metazoa > Chordata > Mammalia > Cingulata > Chlamyphoridae > Cabassous > Cabassous unicinctus. The sequence continues at coordinate 4,206 of JAQZBX010081410.1, read as the reverse complement.
CAAGCTGGCACGCCTCAGCAACAGGTGCCAGCCACTCCCCAGACCCTGTGCCAGCCTCATCAGCCGCACCAGCCAGCGCCTCATCAGCAGTCAAAAGCACAAGCTGAAATGCAGTCCAGGTGGGGGCTCCTTGCCAATGTACAGCTCCTCCATACCAACCAAACGCTAGCCTGTCCTGAATGTGGAGCTCGTTCGAGCTTCTTAGATGCCAGAGCTACTGGTGGTCACTGGGGAATTAACGTGACCTTGAAATGGATGCAATGAGCCCGCCTTCCGTGCCTGGCAGAGATGGGGATTTTTATAGGTCAGAATCGCCAGCAGCCAAAGCTCATTAGCTGCTCCTGCCCTAACTCTGGCCTTATTACACACATGCTTGTGTGCAATAAACAGCCCCTAAAATAGACTTCAAAACGCTTTTGTGTGTTTGCCTACAAGCTTGGCGTTCAGTGTTGCACACCAGAATAAATTTTACAAAGTGGAGGCTAGAGTTGACGTCTCTGCTTTGCCAAGAAGAGAAATATAAAGGACACAGCAGGGAAGGAGGCAGTCACCTTCCCTGAGACGGGCGGCGGCCCACAGTGGGAGAGGATACTAATAGAAGTGACTGGGTTTTGTTGACCTTAGAGAGCAGGCAGAGGGGTCAGGGAGGGTCCCACAGCAAAAGTCTGGTCCTCCGCTTTGCAGGATTAGGGCATGGAATTTGTTGGTGTTCTCAGAAGGACTGGTGCTTGCCTGTCAGACTCACCAGAGAACTACATATATGCAGAATGCCAGGGTAGTTCCCTTCACTTCGTTACAATGGGAATAGTTGCATTCCTAAACAACTCTGCTTTATCAAAAGATCACCTTGTAAGAAAAGGTGCCCCTGATCAAATTGATTGCCTGCTTCTACCTAATGTTTGCTGAAGAGTAATGGCCTTTCCTTTGCAGTCATCCAAAGCCCAGCATTAACTAGCACAGTGTGTTCTGCACACTTTGGAGCCTTTAACCTCCATTGTAGTGTTGGGCAGAGCACAAAGCTGCTCAAACAAAGCAACTGCCTTTTAGATGGTTACAGCTTTTTTCCCATGAGAAGTGTTAAACCAGCAGTGATGGGTGTAATGTAAGTCAGGTCCCCTAATTAATGATCTAATTCTATCTAGTCACATTATGAGTTTTGGGCCAGGAGAAATGTCTGGACTGGCAATGAGGAGTAGACAGCCATGCAGTCAGCCACGCCACCCTCGCCCTGTAGAACAGCCTACGTAGGAGCTGATCCCTGAGCAGGGGTTCCCTGGTAGACTGGAGGATTGGAAGGATCTAGACATCCTTTCCCAAATTTCCTTCTGCAGAGTGCTTACTTCCTGAGGTGTTAACTTGGGTTATGGCAGGGGAAGAGTTCTGTGGTGAAAAGGATTTGGGGAAAATCTGGGTTAAATTGTTACAACTGTTATAGCAGGTCTGCTCAGAGCCTTTAATCTGCTGACGTGCATTCATTTATTAAGTTGATATTTGAATACCTTCTATGCGCCAGGCAGTGTTCCAGGCACTTGGAGGTCAAGGGTGAATGAGGCAGCCAAGGTACCTGCTTTCTACGTTCTACTGAAGGAGGCAGGCAAGCAAGCAAAAATCTAGAAAGAAAAATATCAGGTAGTGTTGGGTCTAAGAATAAAATAACAGGATTCAAAGAAATTGAGTTGCTGCTTTAGGTTTGTTTGGTGGGAAGTTTTCTCTGAGAATATGACACCAAAGTGGAGACAGGAATGATGAGGAGCTAGCCATGCCAAGGTCAGGCAGAGGGAGCAGCAGGTGCAGAAGGCCCTGTCGTAGAAGCAAGCTTGGCATGTTGATAGGGCAGACAAAAGGCCAGTGCAGTGCCGCAGGAGCTCCGTGAGTGAGGGAGCGGAGAAATAAGGCCGACTGGAAGCAGAGAGGGCTGCCACCATTTACATGGAAGTATGACCAGTGGCTCCTGGAGTTGTGGCAGGCTGTGGCCCTGCTGCCAGGTCATAGAGTGGCCTGGGTAAAGAGTTTGTCTTTCATTCTAAGGTGACAGGAAGCCAACTGGAGTGTCTTAAGCAGGAGGGAGACTTCACTTGAGTTACAGTTTTAAAATATTGCCCTTGTTCCTGGAGAGTGGATTGTGGCGGAACAAGAATGGAAGGAAGGACTCTAGTTAAGATGTGTTTGTGGTCCTCTAGGAGATGATAGTGGCTTAGATTAAGGTGGTTCTAGCAGAGAAGGAGGTGGACCGATCAGGATGCAGTTTGGAGGTTGAGCCAACAGGACTGACACATGGATTGACTATCTCTATCTGTCTAGAGTAAGGGGAAAAGAGGAATCACAGATAAAGCTTAGATGATGTCTGGCTTGAGCAATTAGTGATTATTTATTGACATGAGAAGGCCTGGGGAAAAAACGGGTATGTATTGTGAGGGCAGACAAGAAGGGGGTATAGAAAGGAGTATTTCCCAAATTTAGCCACAGAACCTTTACTTTACAGAGCATCTGATTGGAAATGTTCTAAGGAACATGCTTTGAACCATTGAGACACACTGGACTTGTGTCACTGAGCTATGCTAGCCTGAGGCATCATTTCCGTGGTAGGCATTTGCTTAAAAGAACCAAATGGTCTAGTCAAAGCACCCATCTCCCAGGAAGAGAAAACATCCTACTACTCATAAATACTTCACCTAAAGGGAAGCCAAACTCATCTATGCCAGGTTTTCACGGTCATTTAGTCCAGCTACAGAGTGGTTCCTGCCATCGGGGCCCCTTGACCTTCCAATGAAGTCACATCGACTGGGCTTTGGAGTTGCTTTATGTGATCACTTACCCCTTTATCTTGCCTACATTGGTTACTTCTGCAAATGGCTAGTCTCATCCATTATATACTAATGCTTTCAAATTTTAATTCCAGAGGATAACCTTGTTCTCAAGGACAAGGGAGGTGATAGATTCCCACACTAACACTCATTCTTGGCTGTCAGTTTAAGAATAGAAAAATTGCATCACTGGCTGGGTTGCATTCTCTCTCTAACCCAAAGTTCTGTCTTTGATGACCAAAGTCCCAAGGGTAATGGCTGGACTACTGGTCAGCAACATCAAACGTTGATGCAGCCCTAAAATGCCAGGTTTGTTTGGTGCTCTTAGAACTCTGCCCTGTATGACCATGCCTAAAAGCTATTTTGAAGTTATCTAAGTTCAGAACCTCTTGGGTTAGCAAATACTAAAACTTAGCAGCTTTCAGGGAATGGGTGTGGCTCAAGTGGCTCAGTGCCTGTTTTCCACATGAGGTCCCCGGGTCAATCCCCAGTACCTCCTAAAACAAAAAATAGGGGAGTAGATGTAGCTCAGTTGTTGAGTGCCTGCTTCCCATGTACAAGGTCCTAGGTTCAATCCCTAGTACCTCCTAAAAAACAAACAAACAAAAAAAAACACAACTTAGCAGCTTTCTCATGAACTTTGTTAATAAAAGGGTTCTAGAAGTTGACAAAGGAAATCTGAGACATTGGCATAAGCAATCAGAGCAACTCCTCTCTGACAGCATTATGAGGGCTCACTTATTACCTCTTCACTTCAGCTCTTCTCATAGTTGTACATGCTGGATGAGCAACTGATCCACATTTCACTTCATGAAATTCCTCACCAGCCTGGAGTCCAGGAGGAGGACAGCATAGTCTCCAAGACTAGCTTCCCTTTCCCATCAGTGTCTGCCTTACATATTATCAATATTCAGCTGTTTAGGGACGATCCAGGAAATTTCTTTATTTCTCCATTCTCTTCTGACACTTCCTTCACTTTCTAGGACCAATGGATCCAAGATTGTTTTTCTCACCTCAGATCCTTTTATAAACATGGTACAGGATGCAAAAAAGAGAAATACTTTTTTCATAAAGCAATAAATAAATTAATAAATTTAGATTTTTCTTCTAAGTCCAACTAAGATTCTTTACCTATGCAAATTTATTTTCTAAAGCCCAGTACTTAGCAAGTTCAGCAGGCTTTCAAAGGTCATTTCTGTTTACCCTTGAGTATAGACATCCCTAAGACCAAAGAAACCTGCAAACATCTGTACCCTTATTTTGGGACAGCTTTATGGCACATTAAGCACATTGCTCTGAAAGCACCCTGGTAGAACAAGCATGTTAATTAGAAGCATCTAAATACTTCAGGAAGGTACAAAGTTTGTTTACTTGTCAAAGACCCCTTGCTTTAGGGTCTTAT
>JAQZBX010081409.1:0-13677 GCA_029593785.1 Cabassous unicinctus | reverse complement strand
ATCATACCCCTGCCTTCTTGCCTCCATGGTTTCTGAAGAGAAATCTACACTAAGTCTTTTTTTTTTTTTTAAAGATTTATTTATTTTATTTTATTTACCCCCCCCTTGCTGCTTGTGCTGCTGTGTCCATTCGCTGCCTGTCTTCTCTGTGTCTGCTTATCTCCCCCTTGCTGTGAGGTCTTGCCACATCAGCCCACGGCGCCGCGCGAGCCAGCCTGCCCTCACAAGGAGGCGCCGGGAAGCGAACCCAGGGCCTCTCATATGGTAAACGGGTGCTCTATCCATTGCGCCACCCGCTTCCTGCCATGAGGTTGCTGCATCAGCCCACCGCACCGCTCAGGCCGGCGTGCCCTCACAAGGAGGCCTCGGGACGCGAACCTGGGCCTCCCATATGGTAAACGGGGGCTCTATCCACTGAGCCACACCCACTTCCCTACACTAAGTCTTATTGAATGTCCCTTGTATGTGATGTTTTGCTTTTCCCTTGCTGCTTTCAGAATTTTCTTTTTATCTTTGGCATTTGGCATTCTGCATATTATGTGTCTTGGGGTAAGTCTATTTGGATTTATTCTAATTGGAGTATGCTGTGCTTCCTGGATATGTATATTCATGTATTTTATAAGAATTGGGAAATTTTGGTCATTATTTCCTCAAATACTCTTTCTGTCCCTTTTCCCTTCTCATTTCCTTCTGGAACTCCCATAACACGCATGTTGGTGTGCTTCATGTTATCATTCAACTCTCTGATATCTTGCTCAATTTTTTTCATTCTTTTTTCTGTTCTTCTTTTTCTTCAGTTTCAGTTTTTCTTTCCTCTATGTCACTGATTCTTTCTTCCATGATTATGTGTGCTTCTATTTTATTTTTAATCTCACTTATTGTATCTTTCATTCCCATAAGCTCTGTTATCCTTCTAGCCAAGATTTCAAAGTTTTCTTTGTGCTCACTCAGTGTCTTCTTTTTCTAAAAAAGATTTATTTTTTTATTTCTCCCCCTCTTGTTGTATGTCTGTCAGAGCGCTTCCTGTCTGCTCTTTGTGTCTGCTCTCTGTGTCTGCTGGTCTTCTTTTTAGGAAGTACAGGAAACTGAACCTGGGACTTCCCATGTGGGAAGGAGGAGCTTAATCACTTGAGCTACCTCCACTCCCTACTCTCTGTGTCTCTCATTGTGTTTCCTCATTGTGTCACCTCATGATGTCATCTTGTTGTGTCAGCTTGCTGTGCCAGCCTGCTGTGCCAGCTTGCTGCCCTGCTTGTCCCCTCTAGGAGGCACCGGAACTGAACCTGGGACCTCCCATGTGGTAGGTGGGCACCCAACTGCCTAAGCCACATCTGTTTCCCACTCAGTGTCTTCTTAATGTTTTTTATTTCTTTATCCATGTTGTTCTTCAACTTCATGATTTAATTTAAGAGATTTGTATGAACCTCATTGATTAGCTGGTTCAAGTTCTGTGTCTCATCTGGAGTTTTGATTTGTTCCTTTGCCTGAGTCATATCTTCCTTTTTTTTGTATGGCTTGTAATTTTTTGCAGATGTCTAGGCATATGATTCTGATGCTGAGTTTAATCTGATGGTCAGTTTCTCTCCCTTGCCTAGGAATTTAGTGTCAAGTAGCTATGTGCTACCACTGTTTTTTGATTCTTGGTTCATCTTGTTCTAGATATTTAGTAATGCCCCCTTTAAACTGCTCAAACCTAGGCTAAGGACCCAGTAATGGGGTACAGGCCAGTTTCCAAGGGCCTTGCAGAGGGTGGCAGGAAAGGCACCTGCTTGCCTCTTTTATTTATTTATTATTATTTTTTTCTTTTTTGTGCACTTTTCTGGTCTGGCCAGAAGACGGTGCTCTTTAGCAGACCTTTCAGCTCAGACCCCAGTACTAGGGGGGAATACATTCAGAGTAACTCCTCAGGCAGGTGGATGGTGTGGAAGCTATATTCTTAAGGCTGGCAAAGCCTCAGAAACAAACTTTCTCAGAGGCTGTTCTCCACCCTTGGCTGGCCGCACACTCCCTCCCTCTGCTTCTTCAGCAACCAGCCCTCAGCAGTAGAAAGGGTGTTTGAGAAGGCAAATTATCTTTAGCTCCCTGCTGGCTCTCAGGGCAGACAATGTCCTAGCCCTACCCAGCCTGGAAGAGTGTGACCCCTCCAATGCGGCAGACCAAGCTTGCTGGCTAAAATCTGAATTTGCTGTAAACTGTGTCCCTCCCTCTCCCTTTTCTTGGGGCAGAGGACCCCTGCAACTCTCTCAGTCTGTAGCCACTGCAGTCCACAGCTGCTGCAGCCCACAGACTGCTATTTGCTCTGTAGTTGGGGAGAAAGTCACCTACTGCTGCTTTTTCAGCTCTACACAACAGGATTTTTCAGCCAGCTGAGACTCCTTTCATTTGCCCTTCTCTCTCTCCGGTGGTATCTTGTCTTCTCCTGGAGTCCTGAGCCCTAGAGCAGCCTTTTAGACAGTCTCTGCTTATCCTTTAGCTATTTTTTTCTGGGAGAGTAGTGATTGGTCTGCTTCTCTAATCCTCCATCTTCCTGAAAGCCAGAAGCATAACCCCCACCCCTTTTTTTTTGAGGTGTCTGGGTTGGGGATTGAACCCAGGACCTCCCATGTGGGAAGTGGGTGCTCAACTGCTTGAGCCACATCTGCTCCCCAGGAGCATAACTCTTAACTTATAGATGCCTTTGTAGGTTCTTATGTTGATAAAAATAACACATGTTGACATTTGGAACATTGAGGCTCAACTTAGGTTCCCAGTGCTTGGATTCTTCTGAAGCACCACAAAAAATTCTGACTTTTTGGTGTCCTTAGCTGATAAAATGGGGATTTATGTAAGGATGAATGGATTAAAGTATGTACAGCCCTTAGAAGAAGTCATCATATTGCATGTGCTCTATGCATGTTTGCTGTCACCATTTCTCAACTCTGGGGTGATCAGAAACAGAGAAGGTAACTGAAACAAAAAGAGTAAATATAGCTCTACAAATGCTCTTTCTATTTCTACTTTCTATTCCTGAGAAATTATTGGAGTCCTGAAAGACAATATAGGTAATCAACAGAAGGTTTGCACAATATCATAGTGGAAACCACAACTGATTAATCTCCTGTGTTAGTGAGGTTGTTTGCAGTTGCAAGCACTAGAACTACAATAGAAGCTGGCTTAATCAAAAAGAGAATATATTAGCTCATGTAATGGAAAAGACCAGGGAAGACCCAAATGAGCAAATGATGCAACTAGTAAGGTAGTTTTCATCCTTTGGCTCTGCTTTCCTTCATGTTGACTTAATTCTTAAGTAGATTCTTGTTAAGTAGCAACAGAGATGATAACCAGCACCACAAGGATGGATTATAGCTTCCTAATTTAGCCTCCTTCTCAAAGCTGAATCAAAACAAACTATTTTTGTAATAGTTGTGTCATAAATTCCAGGGTTGATTGATATCCATGTGATTGGACCACTTGCCTAGCCTAGAAAAATCACAACTATTCTGTTTGGCCAAACAACTAAGTTGAGTCACCTCACTTAAACCTCAAGGACTGAGAATGGAGAAGGAGGGTGGTGTCCTAAAGGAATATCAAGGTTTTACTACACAAAGGAAAGAATGGATGCTGGGCAGACAAAAATTATAGACATCTAGTCTATCTCCAGTACTCAACAGGAGGGAAAATAAATTATTGTAGCCAAGGGTGTTATTTTATGCCGAAAGCAAGAGGGTTATGTTGCTAAGGACAGGGGGAGAATCTGATGGATGAAATTTGATCTCAAGTTACTCTTTTTTATTTATTTATTTATTTATTTTTAATTGTTGGTAAAAATCAAATTTTTTCACAATACATACCAATATTTGTAAAATGATATATAAATACATATGCATGTATCAAGTTACTCTTTAACACTACATCTTTTCAGAGCTTTGCACATGTAATAGAGGTAGATAACATTTTTTTGCATTTTTATTTTTAATAGAGAGATATATTTGGGAGAATGTGTAATAAGCAAAATAATTTTAAAAAATCTTGTAAATGATCAGATTTCTCCACTAAATAAAATGGAGAGGCTGGGTTTTCCTTTAGATGAGTTCATTGTTTAAATCCACAAGAAATCCCTCTTCTTCAAGTGGATCTATAAATAGGACTGGTCCCAAGCATGACTGTATTCAGAAGAGGAACTTTGCCTTTGATGTCCTACCTCTCTTGTAGGTACCAGTTACTGTTTCCTTAAGCTTGGAGGGCCTGGCTATGGGATAGCCACTTCCCTCTTCAAATCACATCCATTTCTCTGTGTGGGCAAAGTCCATTGTTTTCATTAATTTTTCATATCTGGTTTCAGTTGATCTAATTTTGAACAGTCACCTATAAAATATTCCCTCAATACCAAATACATTCAGATAAACCCACCAACAGACTATGCCTGTAAATAAACGCTATTAACTGATATTTGTCTAGCATGTTCCTGTTTCCTAAGTTCTTGCATGTAAACTACTCATTTGATTATCATGAAAGCTTTGAAAGGCAGGTAGGGCAGACAATAATATTATTATTCTCATATCATAGATGATGAAGCAGTGATTCAGAGAGATGAGATGACCTTCTCCAGCTGATAGGAACAATAATTAAAATCACCAGGTTTCCGATCTTGGGTTTTCCCACTACATCTCATTATCTGAGTTTGGCGGAGGGAGGAAGTATTGGTTAGAAGCTAAGAGGAAAGCTCTGGAATCAAGTGACCACGGGTTTGAAGCTTGGCTCTGCTAATTGTTAGTTGTGTGACCTTGGGCAAATTTCTTAATTGCTTAACTGCAAATTACTCATCTGTATTATTACACTAATCATTTAATACCTCATAGAATTCTTGTGATGATTAAATAAAATAATGCATGGACGCCACTTAGCAGAAGCTCTGTATATAGATATTATGGAATATGCTAGATATTGTTATTATTATCACCTATCTCTAAGTGCAGCTTTAACCTACACTCAAAGAGAAATAAAGAACTGAATCATTCATCTGGATTCTTCCTTGCCTCTGTCTCTATTAATTACGTCTTTCAAGCATGTATAGAATGGGAGGATGAATTGCCTGAATCAGTCTTTTACCTCACTGTGCTTGTCTTCTAATTAATTGCTTTATCTATTTTTTTTTTTCCGTTCTGGTTGTCCACTCACCACAAAGCCAAGTATATGTTCTGTGTACTCAAAAGATTATAAGGTTAAGACTTGCATATTCTAGCAGATAAGTATAAACTCTGGGATTTGTTTAAGCAATTAAGTTTAGATTTATGAAAAGGAAACAACAACAACAAACCCTGTCAAGTGAGTCTTTCTTCTTGGACTAAATAAGCCCCAAGGAAAGTATTTCTCTCATTTTACTTTGTTTTGACCTTTTCCCAATTCAGACCACAGTATAGATTTTTCCAATATTAGTTTTGTGAAAGCTAAATTATTTTCACTGATTCTTCTGTAATGTTGGTTATATATTTTTGGAGATGACGCTCATGTTCAAAATATCAATTTCACTTAGGTAGATGTGGATCATAGGTAGTTTTGCAGGGTAAAGGCAGGAGAAGATTGAAAACATGGTCCTGAGAAGAGTCAGGCTCTCCTGTTGAGTTAGGTTCTTTCTTTCATGTGTTTAGGAACATTGGACAGAGTTTCAGAAATGGCACTCAGTGAGGGAGAGCAGTATAAGACCAAATCTCTGTCACATGGAGCTTACAATCTCATGCTACATATAGGAACATAGTGCAAGATGGAAGTATAGGGGCTGAAACCACATATGCAAAGAACACATGACTCAGGTTTTGGGAGAAGTCAGGGAAACCTTCTCAGAAATGGTGACATGTAAACAGACGGAAGACCGATGAGTGTGAGTTAGCCGAGGCATGGTTTAGTGGGGAGAGGGGGTGGAAAGAGGCAACTATTCCAGACCTAAAGAAGAATTGATGTTAGACCTGTCAGGAGGAATGAACTTGGCTGGTTGGTGGAGGACAGAATTCAAAGACAAACCTGGCAGGAGAGAAGGCAGAAGAGAGGATGGGGGCCAGATGAAGAAGGGGTGTAACAGTGGAAACGTCTTCTATTCCTCTGGTCAAATCCATGAAAGAGGAAATGCCCTTCATGCTTCTTCCCTCTCCCAGGTGAAAGATGAATTCCCTTAAAACCCACGTTTTCTGAGAGATAGAGGAAAATAACAATGACTGAACACTTGCTATGTCCCAGGCACAGTTCTTGTTACTTTATCTTGATTTAAACTTACAACAGTCATATGATGTAGGCAATAAGGTTCTACCCATTTATGGATGAGGATATTGAGGCAAGGGGAGGTTAAATGATTTTCCCAGGGTTACTCAGCTGATGAGAAGCAGAGCCAGGCAGGGATCCCAGGCAGTCTGGCCCCAGAGATGGTCCTCTCCACAAGGAAGGTTTGTAGCAGTAGGCTACTCCATGAGCTGACAGCCTCCAACCCAGTGTCATTGCAACAGCAGAAACCTGCCCTGGAGTTAACACTGAGATTCTTACTCTTTCATCTTCTTTTCTCTGGATGGGATATTGTTTTAATAAAACGTGTTTAGAAAATCAAAGATGTCCTTAAACTCCAAATTACAACTACTATTACAAACTATAGTTGTTTACCAGAGAAAAACTCTCAGACACGTTTTATCTTTACTTTTGCTTTTTTCTTTAGCTTGACTAATGAAACTTGACAGGTCATTGTCCATTATAAAGCCAGTAACAGTTACTGGTTCTCAGGAGTTTTCAAAGATGCATTTTTTTTTTGCCCTTTCAGCTACTACTCCACTCCATTAAAATGCAAAGACTAAGTTTTACCATGACATATTCAGGATTTTATACTGTTCGGTAATTTTTAAAACAAAATTTCTCTCTCTCTCTCTCTCTCTCTCTCTCTTTTCTTAGCAGATTGTGTGACACTCTTTCATCCCCAAATGAAAATGCAGGCTCTCAGCTTACTTGATGTGCCTTTGGGTCTCTTTCAGAAGCACCTGCATGAGAATGCCGAAAGTAGCAAAATTGCATTTGATGCATTTGCGGTAGTATAAAGTAAAGTCCTGGAGATTGTACCACATTTTCCAGAAAAAAATAAAAACAGAGGTGGAGTTGATAATAGTTAAAAATTTAGAAGCTGGGCTAAAATACGAGGACTTTATCAAAGGACTTTATTACTGACATTCAACACAGCCTCCAAATTACGGCCTTGCCCATATTTGCAGGGCATTCATAACTTTTCAACTGAACTCTTCTCTCCATTGGGAAAAAGAACGTCACCCAGGTTAACTGTTTTCAAGTTGGCAGATGTTTTCTGAGAATATTTGTCAGAGAATCAGATTAAAATAACAAAACATTGCATAACATATATATCATATTACCAGAAAAAAATAGCTTCTATGAGAAAAGTATTTGGGGAACATTTTTAATTATTTCCTGGAATTGATTTTTTGGTATTTAATTTTCTGCTCCTGTCAAAAAATATTTGTCATATTGGATCAAGCCACTTGATCTTCGTATCCTATTTCCTCTTTCCTTCTAAAACCTGTGAACATGGGCAAACACTTTTTAATTATCCTGATCAAGTGTAGGCGACATTCTTTTGCTGACCCTACTTGTAATCAACTGTGATCTCTGAGAAGCAGACGAATTGATTGCTTCTATCCTCCCCAACTGTCCAGAAGAGAGGATCATACATTATCCTGCCTCTTTGAAAAATCCAGCCTCAGTGATTGATTTTATGACTGCCTGTGGCAGCAAATTCCTCAGCATGAATTCTATCACGTGAAGAAGTATTTCCTATAACTTGCTTTAAATTTCCTTGGCATTAACTTCTCCGAGTGGCCTAGTCTCTTATGGGACAATGTAATAAGGATCTATGAGTTTTACTGCCCAGTACATATCTTTAATGCCTGAGTAAATCTCTCTTATTTTCCAGTCCAGACTTAGTAATTCTAACTTTTGAAATCTCTCGTCATGAGTGAATCTACACCGCACTCTTTTCTTGCCCTGCTCTGAAACTCTGCCATCCTTGAAATACATTTCTTAAGGTGAGGAAGTAAAAGATGAAGACAATAATCTAGATGAACATGTATTATTCTCTACTATAATGCCATTGTATTATGCTGTCTATTATTTTTTTTTTAGCCTCTTGATTTCTCTGCACACAAAATATGGAAATTCGTTGAAAGCAATGGAAAGTTTCTTTGAAAGAATTTTATCTAGTTCATACCCACATGCATTGGGATGTCCCCCTCTTACAGCCATATAAAGCTGGGACTTTTTAATCCCTGGGAACTGTCCCAAGAGGGCTTTTCTATATCTTTGTTACAACTTTTATAGCTCCTGGGGTGGTAGGTAAATTTTTGTATTAAGTAGAACAGATACCTATTGTATTAAATAAATAGGAACTTCAATCATTATTTACCAATGAAATCAAACTACAAATAAAATATTTAATTATCCAAAGACCACATTTTCTCTAGAATTGCCAAAATGTGCCTCATCTTTCCCTGCACCCTCAAATAAAATTTTTTCTAGTGTCTTCCTTTTACCAGTTTTGCAACATCACTGTCAAGATGTAATTATTTGATGATTTGGAAAACTTTTGTAAAATTTTCAAAGCTTAAATAAAAAATTGCATTTTTATCAAACACAAACATATTTTGTCTTTTATTTATTGAAATGTATGTAAGAGAGACCTGGTACTTAATGCTTGTCTGGGTAGGTTGATTTTGAAATATATTTGAATTTGTGGAGACACTCTAAATTACAAAGAAAGACAGATCAAATTGGGGTAAACACCGGGGCAGGGATGATGTTTTTCTTTATTAGAGAAGTTGTGGGTTTACAGACCAATCATGCATAAAATACTGGATTCCATATACCACCCTATTATTAATACTTGATGATAGCATATTTTTATAATTGTATTATTAGCTATAGTTCATGGTTTAACGTAAGGTCACTGTGTAGTCTCATGGATTTAAATTTTTTTTAAATTTTGTTATTATATATAAAATCTAACATCTCCACTTTTAATCACATTCAGATAATTATGCTGGTAATTATGCTCACCATTTTGTGCTACCATCACCACCATCCATTACCAAAACATTTCCATCTTCCAAATTTAAAAAAGAAAAGGAAGGAAGAAAAGAGGAAGAGAGAGATGTGTGTGAAGTGTGGCCGATTGTCAATGGCTCTTCTGTGATACTTTTTTCTGCCCTTCTCTGCCTTTGTCTTTCCTCTCCTCCATCCCCTTCCATCCCTCTATCACTCTTCCCTCTCTTCCCCTCAACTGTTTCTTTGAAGTCAAAACTAATGACAGCAATTGGAAAGCTGTTTGAGGGAAATAGGGAGTTTGTTTCCCTAAATCTAATAAAGATTAGGTATATTAGAATTATTAGAACAAAATCCTTTGAAGTAGCTTCAGAACTCAAATTTCACTCAACTGAATCAAGGATCTGCATCCACGTCTCCCTTCCCCTACACAGGGACCTGAGTATGTGATACGTGTAGCTCAGTGAGACTAGCTGGTGGAGGCTATCGTATTTGCAAAGAGGCAAAGAGGCAAAAAGCTGACCTGGTGCAGAGATTTTTCTTTAAGGGCACTTTTCTCAGCATTAGGCAGCACATACAACTCAGAGGTTCCATAGAAACCACTTTTTAAGGTATCTACTTTTAATACTAACTCTCAAACCTTTTTATTTTTGTAGTCAAAGCCATAAAAGTCATAAAAGTTAAACAATTTAAGATTTCTCAACCAGAGGATTCATTTCACTCTGCTGATAAGAGAAAATTAAAGATCTGTGGTTTGACCTAGGACAATCTTAGGGTAAGCCCCCTTCAGACCCAGCAATAGAATTCTACTCTCCTTATCCATCCTCCTATTGGTTCGGAATGATAATGGTACGATTCTGAGTGCACCTGAGTATAAAAGCCCCAGTCCCTTCCACGCATCCTCTGCTATGTTGCAACAACTGATAGGAGACCTAGGGACATTTGACTTCAAGGGGGACAGAAAATTTGCTGGAAAAGGCCTCTCCGGTGCCAGGCACAGCTCTGCTTGATAGAGTCTTGACTTCCTATCCATCATTAATGCAATCTGGACCCATATTCTTTTTCCAATCATTCTTGCTGAACCAACTCAGCTTCTCAATTGAGTAGATTGTTTACCTCAGTTGAGTCGCTTTTGTGTTTTCTGCTTGATCCAACAAACCAAAATGGTTAGGAGAGATATCCAAACTACAGATTCTCTTTTTGCAAATGTGAAAATATATTCTGGTGCTTGGTCCGGGGTGTCAATGTAGAGTTGTAGGCTATTATTCCACTTTCTATTTATTACCTTTTTATTACCAGAAAAAACTAAAGGTGAAGTAGAAGTTATGTGCCAAATTATTGACTATCCAGAGCTGAACTATGTGTACATAAAGGCAAACAAATGCTTTGGGTGCAATAGGACAAACAGCATGGGTCAGTGTCTTAATGCTTAAGGCAGATATATTTTTCATTATTTTAATTATTTTAGAATAATGCTTTCTTCAAGGGGTATATAGGACCAAGCTGTTCTGCTTAAACATAGTTTAAAACAGTTTGCAGACGATGTTTTAAAAAGACTTAAAACTGAATTTATTTTATTAAAATACTATATGTACTTCTTGGGGGACAGGAGTCAACATAATGTGTGTACTAATTTAGATATTAAGAGGCCCAATCTCTTGATTTGAGGGAGTGTTTCCAACTCCACATGGTAGCAGCTTTAACTGGAAAGCTGCAGTGTGGAATCCCCCTGAACAGGAAATGTGTTTGTCAGAGAGGGACAGCAGCATGCTCACCTGTAATCCACATAGTAGCTGGAAGAGGTATGTTATATAGTCATATTTCTATTTTGCAATTAAGGAAACTGAGGCTTAAAGAACTGTCCAAAGCTAGAGAGCTGGGAAAAAGTGGAGCAGGGACTCCAAGTTGAATTGGTCTGATTCTGGATACTGTTCTGTTTATCATGAACCAGATTCACCAGACTGGCCATTAAGGCACAAAAAGGACTGGAAAAGAAGAGAGATTTACCTGGGCCCTGGTGCATCCAAAGCAAATTGAGAGTTGGACACCAATCCTTGGGACTGATTCTTTCCTTCTTTCCTTTGTTCTTTCCTTCCGTTTTATTAAGCTGTGCCAGGAACCATGATAAACACTTGAGAGGGGTGGGAGAAGATAAGCAAGAAAGACCCACCGATTCTGACGCTCTGTCCTCTTCCTATTTCCTTCACACAGGACTGATGGGCTGGATCATCTTAAAACCCAGCTGTGGCCATCCCCTCCGAGGACTCCACCAGACCCACATATCCTACCGTTGAGCTTTTTCAAACCTACTTGTTTGCCATTCCTAGGCAAGACTCTGAGCTCTGCTGTCATATTATAGCTTTTGTTATTCAAAAATATTTTGATCCAAACATGCTCTTAGTGTCAAGCTTTATTAACCTGATTTAACTCATTTTAGTGCATGCCTGCTCTTGAGCCATATGCCTACAGAAGTTATCAGGTTTCACTGTTTTTCCTTAGTTAAAAAAAAATTCCATGTGCTATGACCTCATGACACTCAAACCCTGTCCATGCAGTTAAAACAAGAAAACTAGCTATTTGATCTCATGAAGACAAACCAGCTGGTAGAGGCACTCAAATGTTTCCATTTCCACTGGTGTGTTGGCATTGCGGGAAGCCATAGATTACTAATCAGGACCTCACTTGAGAGAATTTGGTTTTTGTTTTTTTGTTAATTTCTAAAAGTAAATCCAGCAAGAAGAAGATACAGCTACAGTGCATCTATTTTCCATATCGTTATGCCATCAAGTGAAAATTGCACAAAGAAATAAAATAAAAATTGCCACATGGATTACTTAATGGCCCTCTTCCTGCTTGCCTGTGGAGTTGTCAGAGAAAAGAAAACACATGAGCATTAGTTACGCCCTCAGGGTGAGGAGGCTTCACACCATACAAGAGTGCCAGGTTAGCCTGAGTGTCTGTGGAGCAGGTTTTGGCAGGTCACCAGGGAAAGGGCATTTCATAATCAAGGACTTACCCTAGAGGATTCTGAGCCAGCAAGTCACTAATGGGAACTAAGGGTGACAGAAAAGTGAGGGAATTTATTGCATGGACCAAGACCTTTGAAAAGGAAGCAACTTCACTTAAAGATTTTTCTTCCTTAGTTTTGGTTTCCTTTATTTTAGCTGCTGCATTTTTTTTTTTTTCTCACCAGATTTCACCAGGTATGAAACTGTTCTGTCTTTGGTGCTCCTGAATGCACTGTAACAGAAATCCATCATTAAGGAATATACTGGTTAATATTATTATTATTTTTGGTGAGGAATCCTAGTTTATGTGATAAAGATATAAAAATAGCTAACATTTATTGAGCACTCATTTCTGCCACGTGTTGTACTAAGAGTTACGCACAGACTATCTGAGGTAATTCTTAGAACCCTAGTATCTGGGTACTATTACCAAGCCTAGTCGAGGGAACTGAAACTTAGAAAGGTTAAGTAAGTTGCCCGAAGCCACAGGCAAGTATATAGCAAACTCAAGAACTGACCTTTGTAGACTGACTCAGAGTCCACAGTCTTTGAGACACTGTGTTTCACAAAATGGAGGCAGCTCTTGCCTTGGTATCTCCCAGGAGCTGTTGGCAGGCTCTGAGTCTCCCTCTTTATTAAATACCTATTGTACTGATATGTATCCCCAAACCACCAAAAACAGCATAGGTAAGCCTGAGTGGGAATGGCTGGGACATCAGACTGGAGGAAGATCGTTCACCCTTTTCTACATTTTTGTATGTAGAGCCATGTGTTAATCAGGATTCTCCATAGAGACAGGAGATATATGTTTGTGTGCGTGTGTGTGTGTGTAAATATTAAGAGATTTAATATAGGAATTGGCTCACATGACCATGAAGATTGACAAATCCAAATCCATAGGGCAGAATATAAGCTGGAAAGTCTGATGAAGGTGAAGTTGAATTTCCCAGAATAAGCTGGCTGACCTAAAGGAAGGAATTCTTCCTTCTGCTTCTAAAAAACCTCGGTGCTGGTTTTTAGACCTCCAACTGATTGGATGAGGCGACTCCCCTCATTGCTGAGGGCAATTTCCTTTGTTGATTGTAGATGCAATCAGCTGTAGAGGTAATTAACGGACTATAGATGTAAAGCCATCTACAAAATACCCTCACAGTAACAATCAGGAAAGTGTGTGCTTGACCAAACAACCAGGCATCCGTAACCTAGCCAAGTTGACAAATGAAATTAACTGTTACAAACCGTTTAAATAGCTTCATTACCGACTCAGAAACAAATTAAATTAAAAATTAGAAAGCCACCAAAGTAAAGAATTCTCAACTTTTGTTATGATCTTAAGACTATGGCTTCACTTTAATTGTGTTTGGCCCATTTTAAACAGTGAGATCATGATCTACCATGTTCTTTTTTTTCCCCCTACCATGTTATTTTATTTATTTATTTTTTTAAAGATTTATTTATTTATCCCCCCCTTGCTGCTTGTGCTGCTGTGTCTATTCGCTGCGTGTCTTCTCTGTGTCTGCTTATCTCCTTGCTGTGAGGTCTTGCCGCATCAGCCCACGGTGCCGCGCGAGCCGGCCTGCCCTCACAAGGAGGCGCCGGGAAGCGAACCTGG
>JAQZBX010081408.1:0-13684 GCA_029593785.1 Cabassous unicinctus | reverse complement strand
GCAAACTAATCCTAAAGCCAGCAAAAGGAAAGAAATAACAGAGACCAGAGCAGAAATACATGAAATTGAGAACAAAAAAGCAATAGAGAGAATCAACTAACCCGCCCAGCTGGGTCAAAACAGTCTGTTCAACAAATGGTGCTGGGAGAACTGGATATCCATAGCCAAAAGAAAGGAGGAGGACCCTATATTACACTTTACACAAAAATTAACTCAAAATGGATCAAGGATGTAAATATAAAAGCTACAACCATAAAGAAAACATTGGGAAACATCTGCAAGATCTCGTGGTAGGGGGTAGCTTCTTAAACCTTACCCCTGAAGCACAAGCAACGAAAGAAAAAAAAAAATAGATAATTGGGATGTCTTCAAAATTAAACACTTGATTCTTCAAAAGACTTTGTTAAGAAAGTAAAAACACAGCCTACTCAATGGGAGAAAATATTTGGAAACCACATAACTGATAAGGGTTTGATTTCCATGTTATATAAAGAGATCATACAACTCAATAATAAAAAGACAAGTAACCCAGTTGAAAAATCTTGAACAGAAATACAAATGGCCGAAAAGTACATGAAAAAATGTTCAACATCACTAGCTATTAGGGAAATGCAGATTAATACTACAATAAGATATCACACCATACAGAATGGCCATTATTAAAAAGAAAGACAAAACAGAAAACTACAAGTGCTGGAGAATAGAAGCCGTCCTTCACTGCTGCTGGGAATGGAGAATGGTGTAGCCTCTGTAGAGCAGTTTGGCGGTTCCTCAGAAAGCTAAGTATAGAATCCCACTACTAGGAATATACTCAGAAGAACTGAAAACAAGAAAGCTAAATATAGAACTGCTGTATAACCCGGCAATCCTCTACTAGGAATATATTCAGAAGAACCGAAGGCAAGGACGCGAACAGACGTTTGCACACCGATGCTCACAGCGGCATTATTCACAATTGCTAAAAGATGGAAAAGTGTCCATCAACTGATGAATGGATAAACAAAATCTGGTATAAACAGACAATAGAATACTATTCAGCTGTAAGTAGAAATTAATTGTGGATGCATATGACAACATGGATGAAACTTGAGGACATTATGTTGAGTGAAGCAAGCGCCAGACACAAAAGGACAAATATTGTACAGTCTCACTGATACGAACTAAATATGATGAGTAAACTCATGGAGTTAAACTCTAGAGTACAGGTTACTAGGAGATAGAAAGTGGGTTGAGAAGGGGGAGCTGATGCTGAGTGAATGTAAAATATTTAACAAGGTGGATTGTAAATGTGTGGAAATGGATGGAGGTGATGGGAACACATTATAGCAAGTAAAACTAACACTGCAGGTTATTTTTAAAGGAAAGGCAAAGACGGTACTAGATAATGTTAAGGTCAAGAACGGGAGGGTATAAGGGAGTATGGATTTTTCATCATTGTAACAAATGTGTCACAACAATTTAAGGTGCTGGTGGTGGGGTGATGTATGGGAATCTGGTATGGGATACATGATTGTTCTTTAAAATTTTGAAAAAACAAAAAAAAAACAATGTATTTCCATTTTAGGTACAGGTGTTTATATTAAAATAAATATATATTTTTTTCTCTTTTAATTCACTCTTCTGAGATTAAAAAAAAAAGAAAAAGGAAGCACTGAGCAATACTACAAAACTGGGGGATGCTTTAAGTTTTAATTTCACAACACTCAAGAAAGAAATAAGGGAAGCGGGTGTGGCTCAGTGGATAGAGCCCCCGTTTACCATATG
Source organism: Cabassous unicinctus (assembly GCA_029593785.1). Lineage (NCBI taxonomy): Eukaryota > Metazoa > Chordata > Mammalia > Cingulata > Chlamyphoridae > Cabassous > Cabassous unicinctus. The sequence continues at coordinate 11,920 of JAQZBX010081408.1, read as the reverse complement.
GGAGGCCCGGGTTCGCGTCCCAAGGCCTCCTTGTGAGGGCACGCCGGCCTGAGCCCTGAGCGGTGCGGTGGGCTGATGCAGCAACCTCATGGCAGGAAGCGGGTGTGGCCCAATGGATAGAGCACCCATTTACCATATGAGAGGCCCCGGGTTCGCTTCCCGGCGCCTCCTTGTGAGGGCAGGCCAGCGCTGCGCTAGCCGTGGGCTGATGCGGCGGGGCCTCACAGCAGGGGGGAGATAAGCAGACACAGAGAAGACACGCAGCGAATGGACACAGCAGCACAAGCAGCAAGGGGGGGGGATGAATAAAATAAAATAAATCTTTAAAAAAAAATAAAATAAAATAAAGAAATAAACCCACATTGATCTGTTCTACAATGACGTACTTTGAATAAAATTCTTGAGAACAGAAATGAATATTTAATCAGTGCTCTTTACTCCTTCTAAAAGATATCTTTATCTACTGTGATTTGATTTTGTTTTTATAAAAAGTATGGCAAGAGATTTAAACAAAGATCTACCCTTAAAGGAAAATGCATTTAGTTCCTATAAAAAAATTCCCCACTTGAAAATATAAAATCTTAATTAAAACGAAATGAAAGGAGACCTAAGCCTTAAAATGTGCATCTTAATAAAATCAGCTCTGATAAGGTCCATTTCTCTAGCATCTTAAAATTAACCCAAAGCTAAACAAATTTCTCCAAAAAGTTCTTTTTAGGTAACAGAGCAGCTCACTTACCAACCACTGCACACTTGTATGTCATCAGAGAAGCCAAAGCCTTCACCTCATCCACACTCACATCTGTGCTGTATCGGATGCCTGGCAGCGTTTAAAAAGAACAAGATAAAAGATTGGTGAGAAGGAAGCGTAAATAAAGATGTATTTAGAATAGCCTTCCAGTAAGCTTTTAAAAAATGCTTGACTTTTGCAGAAGGCATGAATACACATGAAATACTTCCTAATGACCTGAGAAGGAGCATTTGTCATGCTATAAATGCTAAGAAAATTGGTATTCCCACCCTTATCTTTACTATATTTCTGCTTCTGGGAAAAATATGTTAAAACTCCATTGTATCTTAAGCTGACTCTAAATAACAATCACCTACTTCCAAAAAACCGGGAGCCCACAGGCTCCAAGCATATTGGCCAAGAGGGTGTAGATTCCTAGAATGAACAGGTCAACTTCAGTTACCAACCATGTAAAATGTGACGCTTGGTTCCAATGAACTCATTATCCAGAGGACTCGCAGTGTGCATTCTCAAACAGGATCTTCCTTGGTGTTTGTTAACCGACCCTCCTCTGCTCCTCCCGCACCTCCTAGGAATGCCCCTGTATATTCAGCTACAAACTGAAAATGTCCCCACTCTTCACATTTCCCAGCTGGCTACTTCCAAGAACACCTGAAGTAGCTTATATGACACAACACCCGAAAAAGTCAAAAGGTTTTAAAAAGCTGCTATACTGGATGCCCGGGAAGCGCTACAGACAAGCCAGGATTTGATTTTTTTTTCTTCTTTTCCCCATATAGATTTTTTTATTTTTCTATTTTTTAAAGATACTTAGATTACATAAACGATAAATTAAAAAATGTAGGGGATTCCAATATGGATTTGGTTTTAAGTGTTCTGGCAGCTCAAAGGGAAAGCCTGGGCTGCTGGCATGAGTAGATAAGGGCATGTCCGCCCGGTTCTGGGCTTAAAAGAGGAAGACAAAGTCCCTGTCCTTAAAACTCATAATCCCGTGGGAAGCAGGCACTATGGTTTCACAAGATAAACACCACTGTTGAAGGAATGTGGGAAGGCAACTAACTCAGTGAAGGCATTTGTATTTCCTTTTTCTTTTCGGTTTGGGTGATTTGCTAGCCGGGGGGTTCAAGTACAAATGTGGGAAAACAGAAGGTCAACATGGTCGACAGATTCAACTAGAAAATCACATGTCTGAGCAGAGGCCTGGCTTCTGGTGGACCTCAGAGAGCCTGGCCCGTCACTGCCCTCGCCCACCCCACCTCTTTCAACCAGATGGGCATGTCCTCTGTCCTTCCTGGGGAAGGGCAGTTCCTCACACCCTTTCTGGCAGGATGGGACGTGGCCAAGAAGGACAAGCAGGCAGGAGGCTCTGAGTCCCAATGGCCTGAGCCCTGAAGCCTCTTGGGAGAGGGACAAATGGGTATGCCCGCTCCTCTGGGTTTGGGGTCCTTGGTCAACCACCCTTCAAGCCTTGCCAGGGGACACCACCGGCCCTGCCCCACAGCCCACCGCGCCTCCAGCCCAGGGAAGCAGGCCGAGCGAGGCCCGTGTCTGCACTGGCTGCGGCGCCATCTTCTGCTCATGGCTCTAACCCCTGGGGCCCAAGACAGAAAATGGCCCCCAGCAGGCACTCGAATGCTCGCTAAATGGACACGCCAGTATTTCTTGACTCGTAAAACAAGGTGGAAAGATACAAAAGCCACGACTGCGAAAAACCTGGCCACACATATAAGTGTAAGCAATTCACCCTAAGTTCCATGTACATTATGAAGGGCCTGAAAAGGACGGGACTAAACAGGAAAAGAACAAGGTGCTCAAAGAAGTACTGTGGGGGGAAAATGAGAGTGAAATTTTAAGTAACATTGAGACCAAACATTTGTTTCTTTAAAACAAACCCTTTTATTTTAAACACTAAGATTTGCTTTTAAAATTAATAAAAACCACTGCAAGGACATATGGCAAATTGATTAGTGAAAACCACAGCCACGGCAGGGGTGTGGTGCAGTCTCCAGCACTTTCTGGCGAGGTGAGCCCAGACCCGCGGCGGTACCCCGCTTGGCTCCGCGCCGCCATTGGAAAGGCTCACACGTGCCAACACGCGCTAACACGGCTGCCGGAAGCGCGCGTGGCGGGAGATCACCGTGGCCAGCCTCTGGCCTGGTGCCCGGTACCTAGTCAACAACTAAATCTGAGCTGTCGTCACTACTATAGTAAGTACTACAGAGTAGTTGCAAATCTAGCAAAAAACCAAACCAAAACAAAAAAATGAACAAAGAGGAGCTGGAATAAACAGCTCAAGAAACCTTGGTGCCTAACTTCAAGATAGAGCCATGGGGGGAGGGGTGGTAAGACGGTGCATTAATTAAGAATTAAGATTTCTCCTTCTACACAGTCCCGATTTTTCACTGTTCTTTTAGAGCCTGTGGAAGCAGTCAAACCCTTTTATTTATTTATCTATTTATTTTTAAAAATTCATTTATTTACTTATTTTACCGGGAGGTCCAGGGGATCGAACCCAGGTCCCTCCATATGGGAGACGGACACCCAGCCATTTGAGCCACATCCGTCCCTCAAACCCTTTTAATTATCTTTGCTTCTCACATCCTCTGCCTGACACAGCCATGTTCATAAGCCAGAGGACACATCCCCAGATGGCAGTCCCAATCTACACAAAGATACTAATTAAAAATCGGACCCCTCCTTTGACAAAAATGTATAAACAAAAAGTCTGTTTTATTACAAATGCCCTGGAATGATAGGAGCCAGAAAGTGTGCATATAAAATGAAAAACATGTTTCCAATGGATGGAACCCAGGAATTCTTAAGTGAAATGTCTTTTTTTCCCAGCCACGCCCGCCCAGAGAGCTCAGCTGCAAAACTCTGAGAATTAAGTTATATAAATTACTGCTCACAACACAGGTATTTTCTGCCTGACACCCACCAATGAAGAATTTTTTGTGAATTGAAGCTATAAGGAAAGGAGCCCTGGAGCAGATTATAGCCAGGACTGACAGAGGGACATAAACCAATGTACTCCACGGTCAGGAGCTACTTCCAGGGCTAAAGAAACACATTTCACTTCAATGTCTAATTAATCGGTGACACATAAATAAAATCTTTACTCTTGGAAGATGGCAGGCATCCTAGTACAGGGTGTCCTGTACATAAACTGTTGAATTGAAAAACAAAAAAAATCCAAAGTGTACTCTCCCACACCCCAAGTTAAGCACCCCATAGGATACCTGAAACCAAACAAACTCTAGTTAGGTAGGGCTTAGCAGGCCAGGGAGGTTAGCTGCTCCTGCCTGGGGGATTAGAAGTCAAAGACAACCACTAAATCGCAGTCATCTGAAAACACCCAGCCGCGTCCTGAGTAAGAACCTGACTGCAAAGAAGAACGCGCTCTCTATACCTGGAAACTCAGAGGTTTGGAGGACGAAGGATAAAATGATGTGACTCATACAAGTTGTAAAAGAAAGGGAAAAATGAGCATTTCTGAATGTCTACTGTACTTTGAGCACACTTGCTTTCAAGTCATCCAATAAAGCTAAATTATAGCTAATGGCCACATACAGACAAGAAAAACCAGAAAACCTTAAAATGTTTTAAACTAAAACTAAGAGGGGTCCAATTTGCAGTCTGAATATTGCCACTTTTTAGAAAATGACCCCCCCCCTTCTAAGGTAGGGAAACTGAGGCAGAGAAGGCTAAAGGTGAGCAGGACTAACAGGATAGATGGGGTCAAGGGAACAAACATTTGATTCTGAAAATAGGGGAGAGTGAATTCTCATTTTCTGCACCCTAGACTAAGGTCTTAGAGCACTATTTGTTAGTTTCCCCCAAAACCACCATTACTAGTGCTTGGCAGACACATCACTAGTGAGTGGCAGGGGCAAGAGAGGACATAGAACAACGGGGTAGGGACATTTACTGAAAAGCAGGAGCCCAGGTGAACTAGGCTAGAAAGCAAATGGGTGGGTTACTCGGGTGTGGACCACGGGCTTGACTTAGAAACAGGGTCTAAGATCAAGGACCAGGGTTCTGACCTGCTGACAAAGTAATCCATGCTTCCCTCCCGCCACCTGAACCTAAAGCCACCCCACCACACTACTTAGGATTTACCAACCTGGTAAAGCTGCAGGGACGGCTGGCGGGAGAACGGAGAGCTTCCTGCAACGGGAACTTTGAAATCCTACCTTTTATTCTCAAGAGCAGTTAACTTACTCTACAGCTATTTTAGGTTCACCAGCATCCAGATGTTTCAAGAGAAATTAATGACACCCAGATGCCTGCAAACTACAACCAGCACAAAACATCAGTCTGCCTTTTCACTTAATCACCACAAACTTCCTCCGTATCGTCAAGAGTCTAAAAAAAACTGGTACACACTAAGCTTTTCTTTCTTAGGAGAAATAAAGAGCCAAAGAAAGTTGCTATAGTGATGGAGAAAACAAGGCAGCTCATTACTTTAAAAAAGAGTCAGCTAAAACCACAACAGACTAGCTTGACTTTTTCTTCTTCTTGCTAGCTGACTCAAAAACAAAAAACACACACGCAAAAAGCCAGCAGCTACTCAGTCACCCATATTGTTTTTCCTGATAAATCATTAAAGGAGCACAATCGTGAAAATTTAGAAGATTTTTAAAATACTTGAACCTGCATCTCTGAATAGGGCTTGGTTAATTCATCAGAAATCCAATTTCCAACATGTACTCTCCTCACTTCTCAGAAATTATTTCTTCAATCCCCAAGAATTCTACCAGAAGCCTAGGCCTGCCATAAACAACATCCATGCAATGTGAAACTCTTGCAATTTACTCTTAGAACTTATTCTCTTTCACTTCATATTGATATTATCTCCCAACGCACAACAGAATAGCATAAATTACTTTAAAATGAGGAGAGGAGAGAAAGCAGCAGCGAGGAACCGGCACTCACCAGCAAATAATGACCACGTGAACACTACAAATTTGGGATAAAAATTCAGTCAGTTCAGGGAAGGAACTATTTAGTATCGGGGCTGAGAAAAATCATACACTTCGCAAGAAGGCAGGGAAACGTACACTTCAGATTTCTATCCCATTATCAAAACCCATTTTCACCATTTTGGAGAGATAAACTTTAGCTTTCTGGGAGGCAAATGCTTACCTGAAAATATTTCATTTCTTCTTTTCGTTCAAAAATTTAAATTATGTAATACCTGCGCATATGCTCTAATAAAAATCTAACTGTGGAAAAAGCTGGTCTCCCTTGGTGACCACTTGTGACCCCTGTCTCCTTTTCAGGGGACCACTCCTAGACTTTAAGTGGATATCCTTCCAAATCATTTTTCCTGCTTCCACATACATACACATCTCTAAAGCACAGAGGTTTGTTTTGTGCTTAAGTATTTGGCTTATTGCCCGATGGATGGAGGGAAGATTATACATCAAAAAGGGATCTTGTGAATCTTTTTAATAGATTCCTTATTTTGGTAATAAGTGAGAGAAAACTAAGTCACACCTTCATATCAAAGAGGTCTTGGAAATGACACCAGCTAAACTGGGGACTTACAAAATCGATTACATTTAGCAAAAGGTAATAGTGATTTGTTATAAAAAGACTCAAAAGGGGTAGGTAAAAGCTCAACATTTAGGACCTCTGGTTTCACATAAATGATTGACAAGTCTAGGCGATATTTGAGTTGGGTCTTATATTATGATCGGGAGACAGGAGCCAAGGTGTGGACGGATTCCATGGACAGAGCAACTGGACTCTGCTGGGACGTGAGGAATAAAACGTTTGCATTCCCAGATTTCCCACACGTCCTCTTAAACCCGGGCTCCTCATTTCCAAAAGTCAATCCTCCTTCCTAGCAACCTGCTCTGTCCTGGACACCACCGTTTGTCCATCAACGTCTCAAGCTAGAAATGTTGGAGTTATCTTTGACCCCGCTCTCTCCGTCATCCCATACATATCCAACCGGTTGGAAACCCTGTCTTCTTATCTAGCCTCCACTTTTCATTCCACTATTAGAGAATCAGTGCAAACCCTTATTGTTGCATTTCTGTCCCACTGCCCTCCTGCTTTTATCACTGTCCATCCAACAGCCCTTACTTCTGCTTTATTTTGGGGTGAGCGATGAAAAAACTATTCCAGGAAATAAAAAATTTACCTTTGTCTTTTTTTTTTCTCTTAACCTCCCCAGGCACCTGACACAGACTAGGCACTTGAACAGGTTAACTATCAGAAATCCCTATGAACTAAGGAGAATTTCTTAATTAAGCATAAAGTTTAAAGCTTTTGCCCATAGGGGGGAAAAATCCACAATGGAAAAATAGCTTTATTTGGAATATCAGTTGGGAGTTCACAGCTGTCCTTATTCAGAAACCCCAAGTATCTGTCATCCTTCTTTATTCCTCTGCTGTTTCTCCCTTGGTGAAAGGGATTAAATAGAGCTCATGTAGATATTACTAATGCCTGATAAGTACAAATGCCTTATGCTGACATACTTGGCAAGGGGAACCAAACTACTGACAACTTTTTACAATTTTCATGTGTGTCACATTTCACATTTTCCTCTAGACAGAGGCAATTTAGGAAATTCAGATCTGTGAGGCTTTCTCCACGAATGGCAAGTGGAAGCACAGCCATTCAGGGCAAACAAAGACTTTTCCTACCGGTTTTTTTTTTTTAATGAAGACACTCAGAAGAATGCGATTTCAAATTCATCCCACTGAAACCCTTCAAGATCTGTGTAGTAGCACTTGGTAGAGAAACAAGTTGCTTTGCCTAACACATTAATTCATTAAACACCAAAGTCTCTTTGTACCTCTTTCAATGGGAAAACTCTTTAAAATGTTATTTCACTTCCTTAGTACTTTGAATAAATGGACCCCCTCTATTCATATAATCTATGAACAAGTTTTGTATACAAAGGTGCTTGAATATGCATTTTTTTCTAGGAGGAAGGTATGTCTTCTGACACCTTTTAACAAATTTCAAAGGTGGCCACGATCGAAAATGTTAGAAATCAATGACATGGTGCTCAAGCAATGTAGACCCCAAGATACAACATGTAATTTCTTACGTGAATAAACCCCGGCCAATAAAGATGAAGACGATGGGGCGGGAATCAGTCTGAACCCCAACCCACTACTTACTAGCCATGTAACCGAGCCAAGCGTGCTTAGTTCTCCAGCCTTAGTACCTGTAGAGTTTCCCCCTTACCAGGTTTGCAAATGACTGACAGGCCATAGGACCGTAAATCTGTAAATCAATGCCCCTGTGGCATAGGTTGAGGAAAGGCAGCCTCCAGCCATAACCCACCTGACTCATCCCCTCCCAAGAATAAACAAAATGGAGCAGGTAAGGGCCATCACTCCCTCCCCAACCCGTCCTGGCCATCTGGCCCCAGGCTGTACTATTGATGTACTGTATAAATTCATATCCACCACCTTCCATGGGTGGGCTGAAGTCTCTCTTCAGACCCCCTCTGTTGGGAGAGCTTCCCAATAAACTTCCTGCCTGCAATCGTCAGTCCCTGCGTCCCAGCGAGCGGGTTCTCTAACAGTACCCACATTAGAAAAACTGGGGATACCAGTAGGATCATGAGGTTGTTATGAGGAAGGAAAGGAAAGCTCTTAGCAAAATGCCTGGCATACATGCGGAGCTCAATAAATGCTAGCTCCAGATTCTTATCACTTGCTTTCCCAGCTGACCTTTAAAGAGAGCACAGCTGGGGTATCTCCAGGGTAGGGCTGCCTTTTGTGAAGGAAATGAAGGGTTTGAGCAGCCCTCTTCCAGGTGTATTTCTTGACCTTCACAAAACCTTTCCTGCCTTTATCGGTAGTTTTTAATACATTAACACTTGATGGTTTAACAATACTGATGTTTACATTAATCTGCATTACTTTCTGCCTCTGGAAATGGGAAAATATGCATCTATATTGATAGCCAGGACAATTTTAGATACCAAATTTGGATTTAAGATTGTTTTGATCATCATTTTTCATTTTGTAACTTTCATTACTACTTGAATATTTCAATCGTACAAATGCATTCTAATAGGGGTTTCTTGGGTAAAGGAATTATGGGCCATTTACGAATCACGCTTTATTAAAGGGGTATTAGAAGTTTTTCCTCTTTATTACTTGTATTCTAAAAACCTGTTATGTGAACAAACAAACGCAAAAAAAGCCTCGTGTCAGAAACTAGGCGTTTTTCAACATCAATAAATTAATGTTTTAATCTCCATTGGTTCCAGACAGGGACCCTCGGTACCTCTAACTCAAGTGAATAAAAAACGATTTTCCTAAAGAATCTGAGTTATCAGCAACAGCACTAAACCAAAATTCTTCCCAGGGTACGCCAGAACGTACACAATCACTTCTCCCTCTTGTGCTTCAACTGGTGTTTAGTGCACACTGGGGCTCGCCCCCCAGTTACTGATGCTCCAGTTGGCGCAGAGTGCTCTTAACATAATGAGTGAGCAGCAAGTGTTTGTCTTTCTGCACAAGGGGTTTTTACTGCCAGAGCAAACTTGCTAGATGGAGTCACACGTACAAGTGACAACCTGATGCGCAGGTGTCCACCATCACGGAGGGTCTTTACTCCCCAGCACACTTGGGGGAGAAAAGAGGCACCTGGCTTCCGTGGACTAAAAAGGCCTTTATAACGGCAACATCCATATCTAATTAAAAAGTATTAAAAAACAAAAAAAGCCTCAGGGTTAAGGGCTAGAGGTAGAAGATATACAAATTACCTGTCTTTGAACTGAGCTTTCCAACTGAGTTAAATCCTAACACATTTAATCTTGTGGAAGCAGATGTAGACATATACCTACACGTGATCAGAATGTGTTTATTCAGTTACCCAAGTTTTAGTGGTTGTCAATTCAGCATAGCAGAAATGAGTAACACCCCAGACTCTGCAGACTTTTTCCCCCAGTGACGAATAAGGATGTCTCTTTTTTAAACGGTATCAGTACTTTCTGCAGCCTTCTCCAAAGTAAGCCCACGGGCCACACAATTACACCTTAAAGGCTGAGGGAGCCTACCTCCCCCAGAACAAAGACCGTCTCCTCCCCACAGCTTCTGTTCTGCATTTTACCTCCTAAGGGCTAACCTAGGGTACACTCTTTTTTTGTATGGATACCTGTAATTAAAGATTTAGGGTTAATATATCAGTGGATTCCACTGAAAGCCCATCAACTACATTTGAAAGATGATAACTTTAGAAAGTTCCATGATTAGAGGAAGAATTAATCAGCCACAGGGAATGCCAACTTAAAAGTTTTTTGGTTTTTTTTTTTTTACCGGGAGGTCCGGGGGGGATTGAAACCAGGTCCCTCCATAGGGGAGACAGACACCCAACCATTTGAGCCACATTCCCAACTTAATAGTTTTAGTATCAAGTTAGTGGAGGAGGGGGGCAGGCTGGAAAAGAACCGGAAACTGACTCCTTTAAGTCAGTGAATGGCTATTATCAACCCTCAGTTTTCACCCAAATTGACTTTTAAATGGTAAACTTCCTGCCAAATAGGCAGGCTGTGGACTGTTCTCAGGCACAACCGTGGCCAATAAAATACAGAGAATTTACTGGAAAAGTTAACAGGAACAATCAATGTTTTCAAACCTTTGAGCAAGTTCCTCAAAGCAGTCGGTTATTCCCACAGCATTCATCTTTGCTGAAAATATTTTTCACGCCTCCCTCAAAACTTCCCTTCAGAGCCTATGGCACACGCTTCTGCAGATCCAATGGCATCGGTTAAATATATGTGGGAATTATGCAGCCTGACCCTTTTTTTTTAGGAAACTAAAAACCAAAACCAAACCAAAAAGAAACAAAAATATCTCAGTGTGTAACTGCTAGCTAACAGGGTGGATTTTTTTTTTTTTTTTATGCCTCCAAAACTGACGTTGAAGGCTCATGTGAAAGTGCAGCACAAAACTAGTAGGGGCTATTAAATATTTACTTGGAATAAAGCACACACCAGCCACCCCCAGTTCTTAAAACCACCTGTTTCCCTTGCAGAGATTATAATCAGATTACGGTTTTGCTCCAACCTTCAGAATCTGATTTCAGAAAACTCGGGTGTGGGGTCACTCAAAACTTACATGGAAAGCTGAGGGTTGGCAAGGCAAAGAAGAACAGAAGAGGTTGGTTTTTTTTTTCCCTTTCCGGAGTAAGGGGGGCGTGGGGAGCAGGCATTTCTCTGAGGGTGGGGGGAGATGAGAGTGCTCAAGTGTGTTTAAGAGGGAAAGTCCTAAATTCACAGGATTTAACCAAAGCATTAAAAAAAAAAAAACTCTATCACCTAATAAATTCTGTATTTCTGAGAACAGAGTGAGACCAATTTCTCTTAAGCCAAAAAGTTTTAATGTTTAAATGGAGGAAAAAAAAAATCCGCTGAAAATAAGTACTCCTGGAATGCAAATGCTCTGTTATTGGAGGGTGATAGATGGCTAGAAGATCCTGGCGTGTGCTGAAAGCAAACAATGGAAGGCTACATTTTGCCGATCACCCAGTTGGTAGGCTGTTTATTTTATCTTAGGCACACTATAATATTTGTAAGAGCTTTCATAGCTATATAGTCCTTCCCAATCCTCTTCTCTCCACAGTCTTTCAAATTCCTTAACATAATAAATTTATCCCTCTATAAAGGCCCATTTCCCTTGCTATTACATTATCTCAGCAAAGCCTGCTACTAAGTATTAGTTACAGTTCACTTCCTCTAGGTTGGCGGGCTGGGGGCTCGCAGAGCTTTCAGGGGCAGCCTCTTGGTAAATGGGTTAAATGAACACACAACTGTATCCCACCGACAACTGCTACACTAACAGCTCTGGTGCGGCTGATGCAATTTGTTGCTAGGTTCAATATTTTGATGAAAACTGCTGTGGCAACAAGAGGCAGGGGAATGACAAACTGGTAAACTTGAGTTGCTTTCCTGAGTTTGTGAAGCGGTGACTTACAAAGGTAGGGGAGGGCTTGGCATGCAACAGAACTACACATGTTTTAAGGAACCCAGATCAGGTCCTACAGGAAAGCATATATGCTGGTGTAGATTTGTGTGCGTTTTGAAAGGACTGGAAAATGCTGCCTACAAGATAGTACAATAAACTTAATGTCCATTTTTAAGAAACATTACAATTTAATATTAACTATACTTTGCCTCTTGCTACAATACTCATG
>JAQZBX010081407.1:0-13706 GCA_029593785.1 Cabassous unicinctus | reverse complement strand
GAGGATGCACGTAAGGATGGAATCTCTAAGCCCCACTAAAAATCAAGGTTCTTGTCAGATGACAGAGAAAAAACAAATGGACATTGAAGAATAGTATGTGACAGGGTTTCTTCTTCTTAATATCTCTGGCAGTTTGGTATTATTTATGAATCCCAAAAAAGAGAAGGATTATGTTTGTAAACTGGTCTATTCCTCTGGGTGTGATGACATTTGATTGTATTACATTCAAAGGTGTTTTTTTTTACTTGATTAGGAGAGCAGATGTGGCTCAAGCAGTTAAGCACCTGCTTACCACATGGGAGGTCATGGGTTCAGTTCCTGGCACCTTCTAAAAATCAAAAAACAAAAACAAACAATCAACCAGGAAAACAAATGAGAAAACCAACTCAGGGGAGCCAATGTGGCTCAGTGGTTGAGCACCACCTTCCCACATATGAGGTCCCAGTTTTAATCCTAGGTCCCTGGTACCTCAAAGAAAAGTTTACTTGATTAAATCAATTTAGGGCTTCTGATTCGAACACGTCAGTCAGTAAGATGTGATTCAGGTTAAGTCCTACCCTCTTTGTGGGCTGATATAAATGGGCACTCACTCAGGAAGACACAAGAAGAAGAAGAAGAAAGAACTTTGTTGGTTTTGATTCTGGAGCCCTGGGGAGAGATGAGCCATTCGCCTGATAGTTTGCAGCTGAGCAGCTGAGAAAACCTGGAAAGAAATGAGCCCTATGCCATACTGATATAGGAAGCCCTGAGAGACGAGCTCAATGTCAGCCTACAGCTGAGATCAGAAGAAGCTGGGACCATGGAGCCTTAAGAGAATGAAGGCCCAAGAGACCGGGCAGAGATTGCCGCCATCTTGCTTCAACACGTGGCAACTGACTTTGGTGAGAAAGCAGCTCTGAGTTGGGCTCTTTAGGGCCTTGTAACTGTAAGCTTTTACCCCAAATAAATACCCTTTATTTATAAAATACCAACAGATTTCTGGTACTTTGCATCAGCACCCCTTTGGCTAACTAATACAATGTCCTTACTTGGTGATAAATAAAGAACAATGCACTATGTTAGCTTCCTTTTTATTTTAATCTACCTGGTCTGTGAAATTCAAAATTATGGTGTCAATAGTGCAAATACAGTAGACTAAGTGTTAGCAGAACTGACTTGGAGTCCTAAATTTGACTTTTTAGTTTTTAATATCTGCATGTTTTATCTCATTTTTAAAATGCAGATAACTTTGAAGTTCACATTCTACCCTTATAAATTAACTGGCCTAATAATTTGAAAGTTAGTTGACTATGAATACATGAGGTGACAATATTCCCAAGTGTAGCAGTTTTGCAGTTTGTTATAGTTATGAATTCCAAAAATAGGTATTGGATTATGCTTTTAAACTGGTCTATTCATCTGGGCATGATTAAGTTATGATTAGGGCTTTGATTGGGCCACATCAGTAGGGCATTGAGCCCCGTCCCTTGGTGGGTGGGGAATCAAAGATAAAAGACATGGTAAAGGACAGAGTTGAAGTTTTTGAGTTGGAGTTCTGATGTTGGAGTCTTGAGCTGGAGCCCCGGGAAGTAAGCATACAGAGGAGCTTGGTCATGAGCAAGGAGAGAAGGCCCCAGGGAAAGAGACAAGCCATTTGCCTGATAGTCTACAGCTAGCCTTGTGGAGTGAGGCAAGTCTCAGCCCGGAGAGAGGCAAGCCCCAGGAAGAGAGGAACCCAGGAAGACTGAACCCTGGCAGTCATTGGCAGCCATCTTGCTCCAACCTGTGGCCATAGATTTTGGTGAAGGAAGTAACTAAGTAACTAAGTAACTAAGTTGCTTTATGGCCTGGTAACTCTAAGCTCCTACCCCAAATAAATACCCTTTTATAAAAACCAACCAATTATTGGTATTTTGCATCAGCACCCCTTTGGCTGACCAATACACCATGTATTAGTTGATTAAAAATAGGACTAACCCTGAATAGGAGATTCCAGAAAGATTTGAGAGTTTATAAATGTTAAATGGTAATAAAATTAATACCTTTTCATATGAGCTTTGGATTAGCAAGTTTTGATATATCTTCTTTTTTAATATCTAATTTCTAATTTAATTCAGCAATCAGATTTAAACCAACCTTGAGGCAAAGCGAAGCCCAACGTTTGAGTTATCAAGGAAGGGGAAATGGCATTCCATTTAGTAAAATTTCAACAGAGATGAACATTTTTAGGAAACTTATAAGGTAAATTTCAACTTGTCTAGTTATTCACAAGAACATTAAAGCCCAGATGTTCACTTGTTTTAACCAGGAGAAACAACTCATTTAGTTTATAAACAAAAATAAAATTTTAATCAGGTCATTTTTCAACCTACAGGTTGGTTCAAAGTTTGAGTATATGCTAACAGAGTGTAGCTTCTGTTAAACTCTTCAAGAAATTCATTGTGAAATTCTTTCATAGTATAGGCAATTATGCTTAACAAATGCACTTTTAAGTAAACTTTTCATTGAAGTATAATATACATGCAGAAATATGTATAAATCATAAGAATGCAGGTCAAAGAATTTGCACAACCAAGTAAGCAGTAACCAGATGAAGAAACAGAAGAAATAAAAAGTCATAAACAGACATAAGTTTCCTCATGTCCTCTCCTAGTCACTAACTACCACCCCTACCAAGGTAATAACTATCCTGATTTCTACACTATAGATTAGTTTTACCTCTGTTTGAATTTTATAAAAATGGAAGAATATGATATGCACTCTTTGTGTCTGGCATCTTTGACTTAATATTACATTTCTGAGATTCATCCAGGTTGTTGTACACAGCAATAGTTCATTTATTCTCAATGCTGTATGGTTTTCCAGTATATGAACATACCACTATTTATTTATTCTACTCTTTTTGGACATTTGGGTTGTTTCCAGTTTAACAAATGTACTTTTGATTAAATTCAGTTTTTATGAAGGCGGTAGTGGTATTTCAAATGTTTCTTAAAAGAAACATTTGTTTCTTAAAACCTAATGTTTCTTAAAAATCTAATCTAATGTGTCTTAAAATCTAATATGTGAACCATAGTCATGCACTGGGTTTTACATATTTAACTGAAAAAATGAAATATACTGTAAATTAATGTTCTTCTGATAATGTAAATTACACAGGTATCATATTTGTATAGTATATCAAGTTATAAGTAAGGCTGTCAAAGAAAATATGTATGACAATATAGGGACAATATTGGTATAACAACAAACCAATAATTGCAAGACCTATGCCCTGTGATTTTTGAACTCTGAATTATAAATGTCATTTATTTAGACATCTTACTCCTTAACAGCCATTTTATACTCAGGTTTAACTCATTGTTCTGAAAGCCAAGATAGAATCTACAGTCAATAGGAATTGCTGCATCTTGAACCAAAATCATCACCTGGAAGTCCAGTCTTCCTGGGACTTGAGTGATATTAGTGTAACTCTCAGTTCTGAAATGTACAAAAGCAACAATATAAACAACGATAAGAAAAGCAGAATTCAGAACAAAAAATAAGGAAGGAAAGTCACAGATAATTAAGACCCTAAAATGTGAATTAAATTGTACAAAGTCAAGATTGTTGGAAGACAATTCTCCACGGATCTCTTGTCCATGACATCTTTGTTCTGGAATATCTTTTCAAGGATTTTTAAAATAGAAAACAGCCTTGGAAGACAGAGATAAAATCTCCCTCCAGAGTAGAGGGCAGATTTCATTTCTTGACTGTAATAAAGAAGATAATGTCTTCCTCTAGGGCAAACATTGGGCATGTTTTCTAGCAGCTCCATTTATTAGATTGACAGTTTTTCAAGTTCAATGTTCCCACTGTGTACACAGTGTCCACCTGGGCCACTCTCTGTTGTCCTTGTGGGACCCTCAATACAAGGGGAACCCAGGAAAACATGAATCTCATGTTGCCCACCATGTCATTAGTAATAAAGTTCTTTTTCTCTGACTCAGATGTCTCACATCTGCCACAAAACTGTGGCAGGCTAACTTGTTAGCATGCAAGTATGATAAAATCTCAGCTGTTTCTTGACAAAGATATACACCATATTTCTATTGATATTACAAAAGACAGCAACCAGGAAGGCACTGCAAACAGTTCTCAGAAAGAAGAGGTCTAGAAATACGGGAGGACTTTAAGTGAAGTAATGAATACGTTTCCATCTACAAATCAGTGAAGAGGTTAGATAGATGGAGGAATCACATTGTCGTATTTATTTTCTTCAACCAGCCTTCTCGGAAGTAAAGTAGAAGATGTGATGATGATTATGATAAACAGCCAAATTAACTGAATGCTAAGTTCATACGAACCTGTACTGAGTCATTTACCTGCACTATTTCCTTTAATTCTCTCAACAACACTTTGAAGAACACAACTTTTAATTTGTAACTTTACAGACAAAGAAACTGAAGTATTGGCAGATTAGAAAACTAGCTTGGGGCCACATAATAAAAAAACAATGCTTGAGTAAATTTTGAGAGCAGCAATGAAAAACTACTGAGATTATTCTCCTCAGGACTCCAAACAACTGTTCTCATTCAAATGTTGATAAGACTTCTGGCTTCCACACAAGATGCAGAAAAAAGGAAAAAGACAGGTAATCTAAGCAAAGACCAGAAATAAGCACTTGCTTACCTGGGGCAAAAACTGCTTATCACCAGAAAGAATTTGGCTAAAATTTAAATGAATTGCTAAAGGTAGAATTTGAACTAGTGAGAATATTCAGAACTTTTGAGAGCCATAGACACAAGGGAAATGTGCATCTATTTGCATGCTCTTCTTCACAGACTTCTCTAGGTGCTAACATAAAAGATTGGGGACAAGGTGAGAGCTTTGATAAAGACTCACACATGGAGAAGGCCTGGGGAGATGAATAGTAGCATTGGGAAAAAGGCATGGTGTCTATTCTAGGTGCACAACACCTTACACAGCTGGAGTAAGGGAAAGAACGCCTTATATTGACAGGCACACATGAAAACCCACTGCAGTAAGGGAAAGAACGCCTTATATTGACAGGTACACATGAAAACCCACTGCAGCAAAGAGAGAGTAACAGAAGAAAAACCAAAAGCCCCACTGCTCCTGTGCATAGACCTATAAATCTAGTCGGGGCTGCATCGTAGAAAAGTTCCCTCCCTTGACACAAAGGTAAAAAGTGCCTTTCTAAGACCAAAGCATAATCAGAACAGAGGACACCTTTTTCTGGCCCCCCACTAACCAGACTAAAAAAGCATTGATTAATAAGTAATAAACATACACGCTGGGAGAGGTATGTGGTCATAGAGGAAGATCATCACTCCAGCATAGTGCATAGGAAGACCTAAAGATGAGGATGAATGAGATACTGATAAAAACACTGATAAAAACAGAAAAAAAGGATGTAGGCAAAAATGGTGGAGTAAGAACCTCTGAAAAACTGCTCCTCCATAAAAGCAATGAAAAAAAAAACTGGCAAAAATGGTCAGAATTCACTTTTTCAGAATTCTGGAAACTAACCAAAGGCTTGCAGCAACCTGTAGATATTTATTCAAGAAAAATAGCTGAATCTTGGTAAGAATAGAAATCTATGTAGCATTTTAACTAGCCCAAGTCCTAACCCCCATGCTATAGCTCAGTATTACCTTTGAAAAATAACAGCTAGTATCACTGGTACAAGTGGTAAATAACAAAGCTGGAGCTCTTTCAAAGACTCATTCCCAAAGAACGTGCTTATATGACTTATCTTGTAACTCACTGGAAGACCCCACTCAAAAGGCTTTTCTTTATTTTACGTATTCAATGCTTCTTCCCTAGGGGTCTTTGCTGAAAAATTTATAGGCAACTGTATATAAGATGTTAATTAACTAGATGATGATAGATGAATGGATGGATGGATAGATAGATAGATGGATGATAGATAGATAGATAGATAGATAGATAGATAGATAGATAGATAGATAGATGTAGATGAGAGAGAGAGAGAGGTCGGTTAATATTGATTCCATTGTTTCCATGTCCATAAAATGGAGATATTTGTAGTATCTACCTTAGAAGGTGGCTGGAAAATTAAAATAAATAATATAAGTAAAGCCCTTAAAGCAGCACTTGACTGTTTTAGTATTTATACAGTAAACACTATATAAATGTTTGCTATTGAAAGTCAGGCAAGTATAATTTTTAAGTTCTATTCTCTAAGCATTACTAAATTTTTCATGTCCTAGTTATGTTTGATTCTGAAAGTAATGTATTCTCCCCTGGAATTGTATATTTTCAAATTCTTCTGAATTAGTAATGATTTTGCTTTATATATTGATACATCGTTTTCTAACTATCATATCTTTGTAAACTGTCACTTTTCTCATTAGATGATGTCTCTCTTTATGCTATTAGGAAATTTTTAACTTAAATTCCATCTTTTCTCATATTAATATTCTACTCATGTTTATTTTAATGTATATTTTCATGAATCATCTTTACTACCTATTTTCTATGTTTCTTCATCTTAAGTGTGTTTCTCATAAATGTCATATAGTTGGGTATTGTTATTTTACCCAATGCAGCAGTTTTTGCCTTTTAGTTGGTAAATTTGGTTTATTCACATGTAGTAAAATATGCTGTATTTGATTTAGTTCCTTCCTTCTAATTTTATGTTTACTATCTATCTTATTTCCACTCCTTCCTCCCTCCCTCTCTTTTCCTCCCTCCCTCCCTTCCTTTCTTCCTTCCAAGTTGTAATCTGTTTTTGTTTTTGTTTTAAAGATTTATTTATTTTATTTATTTATCCCCCCCTTGCTGCTTGTGCTGCTGTGTCCATTCGCTGTGTGTTTTCCCCGTGTCTGCTTATCTCCCCCTTGCTGTGAGGACCTGCTGCATCAGCCCACCGCACTGCGTGTGCTGGCCTGCCCTCACAAGGAGGCCCCGGAAAGCGAACCTGGGGCCTCCCATATGGTAAACGGGAGCTCTATCGATTGAGCCACACCCGCTTCCCTGTAATCTCTTTTTAATTCCACTATAACAATTATGATTATCCTCCTTTCCAACACTCATAATCAATCTCATATTTTTCTATTTTATTTTAATTTTATTTTTGAATACATATTTTTTATCCCCTCCACCACCACCGAGATGGCTCCCTTGTCTGTCTTGCTTGTCTTTTTTAGGAGACACTGGGAACTGAACCTGGGACCTCGCAACAGCTTGAGCCACTTCTGCCCCTGCTGCTTGCGGCGTCTGCTCGTTGTGGCATCTGTTCATCTTCTTTAGGAGGCACCAGGAACTGAACCCGGTACCTCCAATGTGGGAGGCGGGCACCCAACTGCTTGAGCCACATATGGTCCCCATATTTTTCTATTTTAATAAGCAAACAAGATACAACTATTTCTTCAATAAGGCACTCTTCCTCCATTCTTCTGCTCCCACACACCCCTGAATAAATGAGTCTTTTGGAGTATTTTCGCTTCTTCACTGTATCAGTCAGGTGCCTGACAGAAAACAAATAACCTTATCAAGAGAGCAATTGAAAGAACAATCATTGGAGTAACTATTTACAAATGTGGGCAGAATTAAGGAAATCAGCAAGGGGTGCTGAAGCACACAGGGAATAGCAATAGCAGGAAGCCATTACCAGGGTGAGGTGGGGAACCGTTCCTGGAACCTGGCGAGAGCTGCAGCCAAAGGAGACAGGCCGTCCACTTGGAGCAGCGGCCTTACTAGAAGAGTGCAGCCACTGCTGACCTGCTCACCATCAGGGAGTGGAGACAGGAACAAGATTCCAATTCCTCTCCTCTCGCCTTTTGGTTCTCTGCCAGTGCTTCTGACTGGCTGAGCCCAACTGGAAGGCAAACAGCAATTGATCTCTGGTGATGGAGCTCATGGAGAACAGCCTCCTGTGCACAGATCAGGGGGGGAAGGGTGGTGATTGGATCTGGGGACGCATGAAGCCTGTTCATCTCTTCTCTTGCCATCTACCCTCACTTCACCTTCCGCCTTTCTCCTCTTCTCTAGCCTAGGATCATGAATTACTTAGGTTCTACCTGTTATGGTTTGAAGCTGTATGGACTCCAGAAAATCACGTTCTTGAAGCCAGCCATTCATGTGAGTGTCAACGTACTGTGAGTAGGGCCTTTTGACTAGGTTACTTCAGCTAGGGCATGGTCCAGGATGGATCTTAATCCTCCGACTGGAGTCCTTTATAAACAGGATGAATACGGAGAGACAGAAAGAAAGCCATGGAAGCAAACTAGCTATAAGCAAGGAAACCCAGAAGAGAAGGGAGAGACCAGCAGATGCTGCCATGTGTCTTGCCATGTGAGAGAGGAGTCCAGGGTCGCAGGCAGCTAGTTTTCTGGGAGAAAGCATCATCTGATGATGCCTTGATTTGGACATTTTTCTCAGCCTTGAAACTGTAAGCTTGTAAGTTAATAAATTTCCATTGTAAAAGCCAACCCATATCTGGTATATTGCTTTCAACATCCCAGCAGACAAAAACACATTCTAAGATTAGAACTTCCCTTATGGAAATCTCCTCTAGTGTACAAACTCTTATTCAGCATTTATATTACACATTCATAGATGATCATTATTCATTTAAATGTCATTATTCATTTAAGTTTAACCAAAAATATACTGTAAGCTTCTTTGTTTAGAATTATTCCCCCTCTTCACATGTACCCCTGCCTTTAGGGGCTGATTTGATTTATTGGTTTCATTTGAATTCTGTCTCAAATGTTTTTCTCAGATGGAGTACAACATGACAAGGAGATTGGGTGCAGTGGCTAGACAACAGCAATCTGGTATATACAGAAGAAAACAGAATGATAGAACAGATATCCACATACAAAAGAACGAATTCGGATCCCTACTTCACACCATACACAAGAATGAACTCAAAATGGATCAAATATCTAAATGTAAGAGCTAAAACTATAAAACTCATAGAAGAAAACTTAGGAGAAAATCTTCATAACTTTGATTTAGGCAGATGTGACACTAATAGCACAAGCAACAACATTTAAAAAATATATAAATTAAAGTTCATTAAAATTAAAAACTTTTATACTTTAAAGGACACCATCAAGAAAGTGAAAAGACAATCCATAGAATGGGAGAAGTTATTTTGCAGATCATAAATGAAATCAAGGGACTTGTATCTAGAGTATACAAAGAACACTTACAACACAACAATAAAAAGAAAATTAACCCAATTTAAATAATGAGCAAAGGATTTGAAAAGGGATTTCTATAAAGATGCACACATGGTCAATAGACACATGAAAAGATGCTTAACTTCATTACTCATTAGGGAAAATGCTAATCAAAGCCATAATGAAATACCACTTCAAACACACTAGAATTGCTAAAATAAAAAAGCCAGAAAATCACCACTGTTTAAAAGGGTGTAGAGAAATTGGAATCCTTACACAATACTAACAGGATTGTAGACTGGGATGGCCAATGGGAAAACAGTTTGGCAGTTCAAGCAAGTAAATTAATATAACAGGGATTTAAAAATGGCTCATTACAAAGCATGCAAAACAAAACACATTTCTTTTGATATTGTAGTAGTTCCATATATATTGACAATAAGAGCCAAGAGTAGAAAATTGTGGAATCTGAAGTGCAGTCTCACCTTATAATCCCTAGAGGGCAGAGCTCCATTTTTCCACCATGCAGAGCTTCATGTCTCTTGCACATTTTAGGTACACAATTACCATGATTCGATCTGTTTTGATTTTTGGTATGGAAAGCCTACCACATTTATTTATTATTTTTTACTATTATGCTTGTTTGGTGTTTATAATAATATTTTTTCAATATTTACTTTATCTTAATTTATAAAGAGATGCTGAAGTAATCACAGAGGGTCCTATAATCAGGTAGACCTAGATTCAGAATTATGATTCACTAACTAGAAACATTTGTTGAAAAGACCATTCTTTTTTCATTGTATTATCTTAGTACCAGTGTTGAATATCAAGAACCCTATGTAAGAGTTAACTTCTGAACTCTCAACTCTGTTTCATTCATTTATATGTCTATCCTTATTCCTGTACCACACTGTCTTGATTATTATAGCTTTGTAGTAATTTTTGAAATCAGGAAGTGTGAGTCCTCCAACTTTGTTCTTTTTAAAGATTGTTTTGGGAAATGGATTTGGCTCATGCAATTGAGCTTCCATCTACCATATAGGAGGTCCACAGTTCAATTTCTGGGGTCTCCTGGTGAAAAGCAAGCTGGACCGTGTGGTGAGCTGGCCCAAGTGGAGAGCTGGCCCATGAGGAATGATGGCCCACATAGTTGCGCTGACCCACGAAGGAGAGCTGGCGCAGCAAGATGATGCAACAAAAGGAGACACAGAGGAGAGACAATAAGAGATGCAGTAGACCAGGGAGCTGAGGTGGCTTGAGAGATTGAGCGCCTCTCTTCCACTCCAGAAAGTCCAAGAATCGGTTCCTGGTGCCACCTAAAGAGAAGGTAAGCAGACACAGAAGAACACACAGAGAGCAGACAGTGAGAGCAAAACAATGAGGGGTGGGGTTGGGGAGAAATAAATAAATAAATAAATCTTTTTTTAAAAAAAGATTGTTTTGGCTTCTTTGGGTCCCTTGCATTTCCAAATGAATTTAGGATTACCTTGTCAGTCTCTACTTAAATGGTTTTTAAAGAACTACTGTTTTATTTTTAATGCAGCTCTGTCAGTTGTCAAACCTTAGTGAGATATCAGACCTGCCAAAGTTAAGCATCCTTAGATTTTCTAATATGCTCCACTGAGGAATAAAAATATGGCCTCTGCTTGATGGATTAACTTAAGATAGACTGATGTTCTAGCCATACAGTTTACTGAAACTCTACACCCTTGATTTTAGCAGAAACAGACTTTCAGTATTTTCCTGTCTCTAGCAAATGACTAATTGTTACTTTTCCTTGGTTCATTATTAGATGACAAATTTGAAACCAAATTTGGAGGCTCTCCTATTAATATCAGTCTAGAGAAAAATGACAATGGAGTCTTTGTTGATCAAGATTTTTCTGATAGAAAAATTTATACAATATATTGTATAGGAAATTCTATTATTCAAAAATTGTTACTATACCGTTTATACTTTCTCAGAATTTTCTATTGTGTAAAATTATCCTAAATGAATTTTAGGAGACTTTGGAGGAATTTCATAAAGAAGTCAAGTTAGTATAGATTTTTACAGTTATTCATTGTTAGTAATTGTGGCAGTTTGAAATTATTTTATGAATCCCAAAAAGAGAAAGATTATATTTTTTAAACTAACCCATTTCTGTGGGTGTGATACCCTTTGATTGCATTAAATTTGGTTGAGGGTCCTTTGATTAGATTACTTGATAAGATCACGTTGGGGTTTTTGATTGGACTATGTCAGTGACGTGTGAGCCAGCTTGGGTCTCCCGACTGGCTGGGTCTGATATAAACACACAGAGAGACACAGACACAGGAAAAGGAAGCCACCATTTTGACACAAGAAAATGAAGCCACTATTTCAACCCTGTCACATGAGAGAGGACTAGAGGATTACTTAAGGACAAAACCCTCAAGAGGCTGAGCCCACGGAGCAGCACAAGAAGAAACAATCCCTGCTTCATGCCTGACAGCTTAGAGCTGAACGGTGGAAAACAGCGGAGCAGCTGAGACTGATAGAGGCCTGGAAAGAGGCAAGCCCTATGAGTGGCTGCCCTCAGCTGAGGTCCAGGAGCTCGGCTCTGAGAGTCGGTGAGCCCGGAGGGCATGGCTGAGACTGCTGCAGAGAGCAGTGGCCATCTTGCTTTGCCCTGTGCCTGGACAACAGGATCAACAGTAGCTGGCTTTGGTGAGAAAGCACATTTTATCATGCCTCGATTTGGCCTTGGGACCATAAGCTTTTACCCCAAATAAATCCCCTTTATAAAAGCCAACCCATTTCTGGTACTTTGCGTTGGCAGCCCTTTGGCAAACTAAGACAGTGATTTTCATTGACTCACCTTCATCTATGGTATCAGAAATCCTTCATAGAGGTTAGAATTGACATATATTTACTATAGTCTGTTCTGGATGTATCCAGCATATGGTCAGCAGTAAAACAATTACAGGGGCATACATTGCAAACCGATACAGAGACTCCATGACCTATTTCAACTTTTTAAAGCATGTTATTAAAATATATTTCTAAAGTTCTCACTTGACCTTAATTATTGACAATTTTAGTTTGTTTACTAGCTTCCTTTGTTACAGACTGATTACTTCAGGGCATTATTCATTTATAACACATTACACTTGGGCTTTGTGTATTTCACTTGATACACACATAGCCTCTTGCTACCATGGCAGGTGATCTTTTTTTCCAGAAATGGTCTGTGTTTCCATTACCATAAAGATTACTTTTCTTAATTAAAGTGGTTAGGTTTATAAATTGGAACTGAAAGCATTTGGATCCTCCTTGAAACTCTCCTTTCTGCCATTCACTGCTTCAGGTGTTCTCGTTAACATCCACACTACAATTAACCAGAGGGCAAAAAAAGCTTCTGATTTACACAATCTATATTTAAACAAATTAATCCTATGAAATATAAGAGGTCACTCACTATTCCCCCCATGTTTGTTGACCAATGAAAATGATGAGTAATAGACAAACAGACAAAGTATTAAAATGTGGATAATTCATTACAAAGATTATATTTCCAACTGATCCTATGGTTATTTCAGTAGCATTTCGTGTTAGAATGTTCATATTATTTAAATTTAATTTGAGGACTGAGATGATTAATTTTATGCAGTTTTCAATACAATTAGTTGAACTGTAGGTTATAGTGTAAAAATGTCAACAAAATGTGGTAAATCTTAGAAATAGCAAGGGCCTCGATGGCCATCTAGTTCACAGTCCCAGTGCTTAGACTCACTCCTTCCCTTGTACCTATGTCAGTTGTCACTAGTCAGTGATGGCGCTTTCCTGAGGAGCCTGGACCTGCTTCTCAATGAAACGCTCTAGAGAGCCTCTACCAGCACCTCAGAGTTGTTGCTTGAGATTAAACCTATTTCCCATAGGTAATCTAATCTGGTGCACTTATATTATAAAGAAACTGAGAAACAGTTTATGTATATAAAGTTTATGAATAAGTTCATAAAAAATTATTTCCAAAGCTAAAATGAGAACTCCAGTCTCCTATCAGTACAGTGTCCTTCGTACCTTATCAAGCTAATCTCTGCCTCATTACTCTATTGCCAATCACACACACAGACTCACACAAAGTCAGACATGGATATAGGCATACCCACCTATTATAGCTAACGGTGAATAACTGTGGGAAGCTGCCCTCGGCATCTGCTTTATCATGGCCATTCTTAGAACTAACACCATCTCCTCTTTTATCTTATTTGGGCACTTCCACTTTGGGCGTTTGGCCAAATGTCATTGCGCATGTCCCGCACTAAGTTTCTATCTCCCCGTACTCGCTACATCTTTTCTTGTAAATCTGCTGACCAGGCTGTAGTTTGTTACCTAGCAACAGCAGCCGTCAATCCCAAACCGCCACCCGTCCTTAGCTCCACCAATCCTCACCCTCTTCCTTTAGAGTATATATACCCTGCCCCTTCAATAAACTTTTGCAGCTTGTTCAGAATCCTGTCTTGCTGTCATTCTTCGTGTCTCTTGTCCCCCCAATTCCCACTCCCTCTTTCAGGTTCCGGTTCGACTGACCCGCGGGCCAGGTCA
>JAQZBX010081406.1:0-13676 GCA_029593785.1 Cabassous unicinctus | reverse complement strand
GGTGATCCCATCTAAAGGTATTTTGTACTGAAGACATCACTGTAAAGAAAAAAAGGGGGGCGGGGGAATATATCTTGGGAAATATAAAGCTTTGAGGATGTTGAGGATCAAGGAGTTCCCTGTTTAGGTTACAAATGCAAAACCCATTCTCAATATACTCAACTTCTCTTTCTATTTTCCCACTGGAATGCACTCCCCAAGGGTGTGATCAGAGGTGCAGTGGTATTTTGGGAAAATCTCCCTTTTCCAAATTGGAGGTGAGGCAGGTCCCTTCCTTCTGAAAAAAATTGTACCATCTGAAAAGTGTACACTCTGAATATTGGCATTCCGAAGAGTGAACACTTCCTATGCCTTCAATGTGTTTACATGTCCTTCTTTGGTGTGATTTCCATGTCCTTGCTGACAAAGTTCTCTTTGCAATAAAATACTAAATGTATGGAACACAGAATGACAAATTCTGTATTATGGGGAATTCTCTAGGAAATGGAACCAGAATTCTCCAGGATTGGTGTGTTTTATTTTATTTAAATAGTTTCCTTTTTATTTCTTTTCTAAATTTTAATGGCAATATTAAATTGAATTTTAAGAGTATTTCTGAACCACAGGGCTATTTCTAATGTGTGTTTATTTTCCTGTGATTGTTTTCATCCTTGCCATGAACATATATTATAATACTAAAATATTAGTTAAGAATCATAATTTTATGTTCTAAGTGTTTGAGTTAACATTCAAAGTTATTTTATGATTGATTCAAATGTGCATTTAGAACTGCATAGAAACAAAACTCTATTTCAGCCAACATATTAGGTTGTCCACAACAATATTTGTTGCTTACATATATGCAAGTACCAATCAATTGAATTAATTTCACTTCATAATACCTCTAAAATAATTCATCATTCAGTATAGCCAGGTTACTTCATAATTCCAAATTGCTATACCTAACTTCAATAGTAAGTCTTCTTCAAAATTCTTGACTCTTTGCTGAATTGTGTGTTATCAGGTCCATATAAAGAATTTCATTTTGGACTATGAATTTTCTGATGTGAAACCCAGCTGAAGATTTTCCTTAATTAACTTTAGGGCTGTTGTTTCCTCAACATAAGAATATTAATTCTAAGGAATAAGTGATCACTAATACATGACTTCATTCATGAAACTGATAAGAATTTAATACAGTGTGACTTTTCACTTTCCACACGTGTTGCTGTGTTGTTATATGAATAACTGACTTTATGTGGTTTTCATGAATAACATCTCCAGCATGAATTATCTGGCACTCCCTCCATGGGAATTATCTTCTGGTTAAGGCTTTTCTATCAGATGGAAACAGTGGATAAAGATGTTTCCATTTTCATTACATTTATATTATGAGTTCTCTTGTGTTGTAAATCATCAGACCATCTACTAAAGGCTTTGCTATATAGTTAACATATCAATTCTCCCCAGTATGAATTGTCTTAAATTGATGGAGTAGTCAGGATGACAAAAAGTTCTGTATGTGGCTCCTGAGGGCTCTGGAGAAACCCAGGTCCTTTTTCAGGGAAAATAGCTCCAGAGTTTGGTGCCCTGCCAGTGGGCCCTACTTTGGAGTTTGTGCTCCTGAGAATGACAGAGTTGGACTCAGCTATGTCTTCTCTGCACATGGCTCATCTGTCCCTTCTGTTCAAACATATACTTGGTGCTGGAGTTTGTAGGTGTAGTTCCAGAGATGTGAGTCTTTGGGCTGTCCATGTGCAAGCTGGGCCTGGAACCTCAGTGGAGCAGCAACACCTACTGTACAGCTCATTGGACACACCCAGGACAAATGATGGGGAGATTATGGTGGACAACAGCCATCCCGGGGAATAGAGGGAGTCTGCAGCTACAGACAGGATAATACCATCCATCTTCCCCACAGGATATAAGACCCCTCTCAACTGCAGGTGAGTGGAATCACCATCCTAGACTCCTCAGGATGTGGGGAAGAGCTATGGACTAGAATGGACTTACTGGTATTCTACTATAGACATATCATTATTCAAGCAATACAAGAAATTATAACATTGAAGTGGAGCCAGTGGCCACTGGAAGCTCTGGGGACAGGGAAAGGGAAATGAACTTGTAATACAGGACCTTTTTTAGGACTTGGGAATTGTCCTGAGTGACATTGCAATGACAGATATAGGCCATTTTATATCATCGTAAAACATGCAGAACTGTGTGGGAGAGAGTGTGGTCTACAATGTGAACTATCGTACATGCTTAATGGCAAAGCCTCAGGATGTGTTTATCAATTGCAATGAATGTGCCACGCTAATGAAGGATGTTTATGTGAGAGGTTGTGGGAGGTGTGGGAGGTGGGGAGTATGGGAATCTAACATTTATGCAATCTAAGTATTTTTAAATAAAATAAAATTTAAAAAAATTAAATATAAAGTTCTACAGATTAATTACAATGTGTTTATTCTGTGTTTGACTTTTCTAGTATGTCAGAGGTTAGTGCAAGGGTGGGAATCTCTCCTGTATTCAAAACATTTATATTATGAATTCTCTCATCTAATCTAAGGTCAGAACATTTATTGAAACCTTTCCTATACATGGCATTCATAGGGTTTCTCTCCCGTGTGAGCTCTTTCATGTTGTCTCAGGACAGAACAACAACTGAAGGCTTTCCCACATAGATGACATTCATAGCATCTCTCTCCTGAGTCATTTCTCTCATGCTGTCTCAGTACAAAATATTGAGTGAAGGTTTTTCCACATAGATGACATTTATAGGGTTTCTCACAAGTGTGAGTTCTCTAATGTTGACTAACTCTGCAATTATAAGAGAAGACTTTTCCACATAGATGACATTAATAAGGTTTCTTTCCAGTGTGAGTTCTTTCATTTCTTTTTCAAAGCAGTACATTGAGCAAAGGTTTTCCCACATAGATGACATTCATGGTGTTTCTCTCCAGTGTAAGTCTTTCCCACATAAATGACATTTATAAGGCTTCTCTCCATTGTGAGATCTTTCTTGTTGTCCCAGGGCAGAATATTAAGTGAAGGCTTTCCCACACAGATGGTATTTATATGGTTTCTTCCCAATGTGAGTTTTATTGTACTGTGTAGACCCGAGCATTGGATAAATGATTTAGCAATTAGATGACATTGATATGATTTTCTTCTATCGGAAACATACTTTTGTTGATTATAAGGTGACTGGCCACAGAGGGCTTTTCCAAATAGATTGCTGAAATAGGGATCCTTTCCCTTGTGAGTTAACACATGTTGAGTGACTCTGGATCTCTGAGTAAAATCTTCTGGCAATTGACCACATGTAATACAATTCTTTTGAGTCTGAGGTTTCTGCTTCTAAGAAGAAGAGGGTAAACCATAAAAGGTTTCTCCATAAAAATCCATTCATATTCATATGAATTTTACACAAATCATTCAATGATATTCTCCAATTAAAATCTTTCCCATAGCAGTTACATAGCATGCTAATCTCTTGCATGAAAAGTGATATTCTCTTTTGTAGTATCCCAGCTGCAGAGCTCTCATAAGTCTTGAAGACTTTAAAATGTTTCAAAGGTTAAGTATAGGAGCCATGTTTTTATATTTATATTTTATAACAACCCAGGTTACCCTTTTGTGTTAAAATTAATTTTTCCCTAAATTCATACAATCACAGAATTTTTCTGGATTAGCATTTAAAAACAATTTACAGTTTAATGATTGAACTGAATTCCCAATTTATTCCACTCCCAGGTATCTACTTCAAAGTCCAGGCTTCACCCTCACAGAACTTACCAATGACATGATGGTAGATGTATCTTTTCTGAAAACATCTTGCATGGATAGCATTTCATGTTTTTTTAAAGACCAGTTTCCCTGCCTAAAGCAACTGAAAAAGTTATTTGCTAGACTAGAATTAGGGTAATGAAAATGTTAAAGGTCTCAGTTGGCTGTATAATTGTTTCAAATATGACACTTTTGTGGGAAAGAATATCAAATTAAGGGATACTCTAGGCAGTAGAAAACTTTATAAAACAGTGACAATAAGAATGCATTTTCAAGGCTGAAATATAAGAAAAATTATTAAAAAGATTTCATGTTGGGGATGTGAAAGAGGGAAAACCTCCTAAGAGGAACCCAGGAAAATAGCCATTAAGTTGAAGTTTAAATTCAATAGTACATAAATATCCATTTCCTCAAAGCCACAGACATTTGAATATAAATTAATATGTGAACATAACAATGACCACATCTGAGGAAATTGTCACCAATATTGACACCTACATTTTAGAAAAATAACTCACTTAAGGAAATCTCCTTTGATATATTCAAGAACCTATTCAATTCCTGATTGGGATCCTCTTTCTCATGAAGCACAGGTTCTTAGAGTTCACTTGAATTCAGGTTTTGGAAAAATCCAAGTTCTTCTCTCCAAATTTCCTCTTCTTATTCCAACTTGGAATGTCCATCCGATTTGCAGACTTGATTTCCTCATTGTGGGGGAAAGTTAATGAAATCTTGACTTCTTAGCAGTTAACAGTGTATTATCAAGTGCAGGGAATGTGACTGATTTAGTTTCCTAGTCTACTGAAGCAAATGTCATAAAAAAGGGTGGCTTTAACAATGAAACTTTATTAGGTTATGGTTTTGAGGCTAAGAAAATGTCCAAATGAAGGCATCATCAAGGCAATTCTTCCTCCCAAAGACTGGCTTTCTGGGGTTGGCTCCTGGTGACCCTTTGTCCATAGTTTGCAACGTTGAAAAGTGTGGCAGTGTGTCTTTTTCTCTATTCTCTTCTGGGTTTCACTGGATTCAGCTTCTTTCTTCTGAAGGCTGTCTCTGTGTCTGAATTTTATTTTCTCATAAAATATTCCAGTATTAGGATTCAATCGCACCTGAATAATGTGGGACACACCTTATCTAAAGTAACATAAAAAAGATCGTATTTACAATGGATTTACACCGACAGGAGATGAATTAGACTTAAGAACATGTTTTGCAGCGGTACATACAACTTTGAGCCACTACATTCTAACCTCTGGGAAAAAAAGACATGTTTCTATATGAAAAATTAATTCATTCCATCACAATATCTCAATAAGCCTTAGGTCATTTCAGAAACATGCTTAGCACAAAGTCAAATCAAAATAAGTTATGGGTGTGTTCATTGGGGCTCAATTCCCCTCTGTGGACCTGTGTAACCAAGAAAACAAGTTTTCTGCTTCCAATATGCAATGGAGCAAGAGGAATAGGATAAATATTTCAATTTCTATAGGGTGAAGTTATCGGGAAGACAAGGGTCATGGTTCCCAAACAATTCCAAAATATTGAAAGGCATACTTAACTAAAATTCAAGGTCTAAGAGAAATCTGTGGAATGATATTTTCTTCTCTGGCACTGAAGAAGTGGCAGCTCCATGCTTCCAAAATCTTGTGCAGCAGTCATGCCCTCTGCAAACACCAGGGTGAAGGCCTCATCCACTGAAAACACTTGGGTGGTCACCAGACACTCCACAACCCCCAGGAAATAAGTGTAACCCTCTCAGAAGAGTGGGGTGGCAACCAAGGTGTCTGAAATCTTGAGGTAACAGATTCCAGTCTCTCAGAACAGTAGATGAATCACTCGTGCTGAACAATTGGGCAGCAAACCAAGTGCTGGGGTAGACTCAACTTTTACACACAAAAAGGTGGGCCTGCTATCTTGGCCTGAGAAAATAACTTTGGTCTATATCTCAGCATCCATTGCTCTGCCCTTTAAGTGACTTTTTCTTCAGTCTCTCCCTTTTAATTCAGGCTAGCTGTAGTTCCATTCATATAGATATCAGAAATAAAATATCCAGTTTTAGCTGTAGCACACAGAGTTCCAAACTATCAGGACTTTCCACAAATCCTTCCTAGATATCAGCACCTCAAATCCTGACCTTAAAAAGCAGTGACAATTAGAATTCTCTGGGGACTTGCTTTACAGAAGTTTACAGTTTTCCAAACCATCAATTTCTGATGATGTTCAGTTTTCATCTTATCCCATTCCTCTCAAATATTACTATGAGCTTACAGGGAAGCCAGGCTGCACTTTCCACAATAAGCTTGGAAATCACCTTAGGTAAATACAAAAGTGCATCACTCTCAAAGTCCACTTTCTGGTCAACATCTTCAGAACTCAATTATGTCAAGTTCTCTGCCAATTTCAAACAAGGATCACGATTCCTCCAGTTTCTGATAACAAGGTCATCATTTCTTCCAATACATCATTTCCTCCAATCATCAGCTGTATCTTTAGAATCCATATTTCTACCAATGATTTCTTCAATGCAAACTAGGTCTTTTCTGCAAACAAACTACAATTCTTCCAGCCTCTACCCATTACCCATTTCCAAAGCTTTTTACACTTTTTTGGTATTTGCAATAGCAGCACCCCAGTCACTTGGTTCCAAAATTCATTTTAATTTCTTAAGGTGCTTCAGCAAATACCATGAATTAGGTTGACTGAAACAATGGAAACTTATTAGCTTATGGTTTGAGGCTATGAAAATATTCAAATCCAGGAATTATCAAAGTAACACTTTCTCCCCAAGACTGTAGTATTCTGGGGCTGGCTGCTGGCAACCCTTGGTCTTTAACTTGTCACATGACAAGGCACATGGTGTAATCTCCTAATCTCTTTCTTCTTTTTAGGATTTCATTGATTTACATTTCTTAATTCATATGGCTTCCTCTCTCTCTGTCTGAATTTTATTCTCTATGAAGGACTCCAGTAATAACATTAAGACCCATCCTGACTGAGGTGGAACACACCTTAATTAAATTAACCTTGTCCAATGGTCCTACATAAAATGGTTTCACGTGCACAGGAATGAACTAGGTTTAAGAACATGTTTTTCTGAGGTACATACAGCTTTAAAACACTACAATGACTAAAGAAGAATAAGGTAAACATTGAAAGTCAACCAAGGAAAAAATACCTGGAAGCAAAATTTGACAATTCTCCATCATCAAAGGGTTAACTCGACCTTCTGCCCTTATACAATGAGGACCTCTAGTATTGATGTCCTAGTTCAAAAAGATACTGCAGAACCCTCTGTATTTTCAAACAAGGAGAAATTCTGTTTTCACTAAAGTTCATTATTTTCAAAAAGAATCCAACATAATTTCCTCCAAACCATATTATGTGGAAAAGAATATGCCTCTTGTTTTTACTACTATAGTCTGAATTTCTATGAATTCTCTGGAGCATAAAAATTATTAAGGACTATGTAGGGAAGCAGACATGGCTCAAGTGATTGCGCTCCCATCTACCATATGGGAGGCCCAGAGTTCATTTCCCAGAGCCTCCTGGTGAAAAGAAAGCTGGCCCACATGGTGAACTGGCCTAGGCAGAGTGCTGGCCTATGCAGAGTGCTGGCACACATGGAGTGCAGGCCCACATGAAGTGCTGGCCCATGAAGGAGTACTGGCATACATGGTGTGCAGGCCCATGCAGAAAGCTGGTGCAGCAAGATGATGCAACAAAAAGAGACACAGAAGAGAGACAATGAGAGAAACAGCAGAACAGGGAGCTGAGGTGGTGCAAGAGATTGAGGAGTCTCTGTCCACTCCAGAGGGCCCCAGGATTGGTTCCCAGGGCTGCCTAAAGAGTAGACAAATAGACACAGAAGAGCACAAAGAAAGCAGACAGTGTGCAAAAACAACAAGGGGGGAAGAAATAAATAAATAACTCTTTTTCTTTAAAAGGACATATACAGACTACTTATTTATTCTTTCAGAAAATATTCACTGAATTCCCAACACTGCTATGAGTGTTGCACATTGAGTAGAAGAAAAGCATAAAATTTGTGTTCAACCAGATTACATTCTGGTGGGGTGGAAATTAGATATAAAGAGTAAGTAAAGAAAAATATTTCTTAGAGGTAATTATACATGTTAT
The DNA here is from genome assembly GCA_029593785.1 of Cabassous unicinctus. Taxonomy (NCBI): domain Eukaryota; kingdom Metazoa; phylum Chordata; class Mammalia; order Cingulata; family Chlamyphoridae; genus Cabassous; species Cabassous unicinctus. The sequence continues at coordinate 5,771 of JAQZBX010081406.1, read as the reverse complement.
AAAATAATATAAAATATATTATACATAGAAAGCATATAAAATAAAGTAAAGAAAAATATAAAACTATACTGACAAGCAATTCTTCTTGAATCAAAAGAAAATAGAGGAATTCATATATAGGTAAATTTTAGAGACTCACCAAATGAGACCAAATGATAAGTATTCTCAGGCATCACATCTCTGAACAGTTTTCTCTGGGATAAGCCCAGCAGGGCCCACTCTTTCTAGGTGAAGTTGATAATTAGATCTTTCAAGTTTACTAACTCCTAAAACTATCATGGACATTCAGGTTCAGAGAGGGCCATCTCTACAAATGTCCAGAGTAGAATGATTGAGAGCACCATTGAGGAAATGGTAACTGTTTACAGAAAGCTCCAACTGAATTTGAGTTTCAAGTCAGATCATTCTTAGTGCTGAATGGTCATCTGTATTTCACAAGTAGAAACACATATACTGAATATTTAAAATTCTATTATAGGGAAGATTGTGTGAAGATGGCAATGGACTAATATGCACACCTGAATGCTCTTACAAAACAATGGGGAAAGAGCCAAAATCTGTCTGAGCAGCCTGCTTTGGGTTTCAGCAGAAAGAACAGTGCTACACAACTCCCAGGAGGGTGGGAGACAGAGAGTCAAAGAAGCCAAAATGAAAAAAATGTGAGCTGCCAAGCCCCTGTGGTGACAAGTAAGGGCTACCCTCCCACTCCCAAGATAGTAAGTGAGGGTAAAACACCTGGCTCACTACAGCCCACTGAGAGGGGATCAGACATATTCCTCCCTGTCAGCTTTTTCAAGTGAAATGGGAGTGGAGGTCACAGGGTTTTTCTTCAGTGGATTCAGCCAGCAGAGCCTGCTTTGAATTTCCAATCTGAATATTCAACACAGGAACACAAGAAAGCCAAGACTGAAACACCTCCATGGAAATGTGCACTGATTAGCACCATCTGCTGATGGTTCTGGAAATTGCATGGACAAAAAATATTTGTGCTCTCTGTATCCAGTCCCTGAGAGAAAATCTGTGCCCCACTAATGAGTCACTGGCCTGATTTTGAAAACTAAAGCTGGGCAATATTAAAGACTGAAAATAAATTTAATCAAATATCAAAGAAGAGCTGTGAATAAAAATAATAGGTAAGTGAGAGAAATTGGCCATCAGAGTAAATTCTCCACTGTATTCAGATGCCTAGACATCAGCAAAAAATTACAAGCCATACTAGGAATGGAAGAGATGGCCCAGCCAAAAGAACAAACCAAATATCCTGAAGAGATACAATATTTAAGACAATCAGTGATATCAACACAACTCTACTAAATCACTTCAAAGAATTTAAAGAAAATATGACTAAAGAAATAAAGGCTGTTAAGAAGACACTGGGAGAGCATAAAGAACAATTTGAAATACTGCAAAGTATAATAACAAAGCTTATGGAAATAAAAGACATGATGGATGAGGTTAAAAATACATTAGAGGCACATGAAAGCAGATTCGAATTGCTTGCGGGCAGAATTAGTGTCTTCTAAGGCAGAACTTCTGAATTGGAAAAAACAGAAGAACAGAAAGAGAAGAGAATGGAAAAAATGGAACCGAGTCTCAGGGAATTGAATGAAAATGAGAAACACACCAACATTCACATTACTGGAGTCCCAGAGGAGAAGAGATTGGAAAAGAGTCAGAAAGAATATTTGTTTGTATTTTATTTATTATTATTATTGAAATAATGAAAGTGCTTTAATAATGATTGAAGTGATGAACACACAACTACGTGATTATACCAAATGCCATTGGTTTTATAAATTGGATAAATTGTATACTTTATTAATATGTATCAATAAAATTAATTTGTTTAAAAAAAGATACTACAATTAAAGAAAATTACTGACCAATCTCTTGAATGCATACAGATGAAAAAATTCTCAAAATACTTGCAAATCAAGTGCAAGAGAATATTAAAAGAAGTATACATCATAATCAAATGGGCATTATTTCTGTTAAGCAAGGTAATTCAACATAAGAAAACCAGTTAACATTATACACAAAACTAAAAAATCAAAGGCAAAAATTACATGGTCATCTTGATTGATACAGAAAAGGTATGAGACAAATCGAGGACATTTAATAAAAATACTTTTGGAAGATAGGTATGGAAAGAAAGTTTTTCAACATAATAAAGGGCATATATGAAAATCCCACCACCGACATTTTACTCAATGGAGAGACATTGAAAGATTTCCTTCTAGAATCAGAAAGAACACAAGTGCTCCCACTGTCACCACTGTTAAACATTGTGCTAGAAGTTCTAGCTACAATAATTAGGCAGAAGGAGAAATGAAAGTATCTAAAGTTTAAAAGAGGATTTAAAACTTTCTCTATTCATAAATGACATGATCCTACACTCAAGAAACTCTGAAATAGTCACAAAACTTATTAGAACCAATATATGAGTTCATCAAAGTGGTAGGATACAAGATAAACATGCAAAAATTGGTACTGTTTCTAAACACTACTAATGAGCAATTTGAGGAGGAAATTTTTAAAAAATCCAATTACAATAGCAACAGAATTACTCAAATATCTAGGAATTACTTTAACCAGGTATGTAGAGGATCTGTATTCAGAAAACTACAAAACACTGTTAAAAGAAATCAAAGAAAACCTAAAAAAATGGAAGGACATTCTGTGTCCATGTATTGGAAAACTAAATACCATGAATATGTCAATTCTACCCAAACTGATCTATATATTCAATGCAATGCTATTTGAAATTCCAACAGTTTACATGATAGAAATAGAAAAGTCAATTAACAAATTTAATTGAAAGTGTAGTTCGTCCTGAATAGCCCAAAACACGCTAAGAAAGAAGAGTAAAGTTGGAAGACTCACACATCCTGACCTTGAAGTATATTATAAATCTACTGTGGTCAACATAGCATAGTATTGACATAAAGATAGACACATTGATTGATCAATGGAATCAAATTGAGAGTTCAGACAAATATCCTTATGTTTATGGTCAACTGATTTTGATAAGCTTACCAGATTCCCTTTTCTGGGAAAGAACAGTTTCTTCAACAAATGTTTCTGGGAAAACTGGATGTCTGTTAACAAAAGAATGAAACAGAATCCCTATATCACTCTATACCAAATTCAACTGAAAATAGACCAAAGGCCTAAACATAAAAGGCAGTACCATAAAACTCCTGGAAGATAATACAGGGTAGCATCTATAAGATCTTGTAGTTAGGTGTAGGTGTCTTAAACCTTACACCCAAAGCATAGACAACTAAAGGAAAAGATGATAAATTGTACTTACTCAAATTTAAACTCTTATGAACCTCAAAGGACTTTGTGAAGAGGGTAAAAAAGCAGCCTATTCAATGTAAGAAATTATGTGGAAGTTGCACATTTGACAAGGGTCTAATACCCTTGGTGTATAAAGATATCCTACAACTCAAAAATAAAAAGACAAGTGACCAGATTAAAAATGGGCAAACTGATGAAAAGATTTAAAAAATTGTGGTCTATGCACACAATGGAATATTATGCAGTGGTGAGAAGAAGTGAAGTCTTGAAACATATGACAACATGGATGTACCTGGAGGATGTTATGTTGAATGAAACAAGTCAGACACAAAAAGACAAATACTGTATGATTGCACTATTATGAATTAACTATATTGTGTAAACTCATGGAGTTAATAATTAGAATATAGGTCATCAGGAAATAGGAGGGTAGAGAATGGAAAGCTGAGGTTTAATCTGTGCAAAATTGGTAAAAAGGCTGTTTGTAAATCTTTGGAAATGGATAGAAATGGTGAAAGCATATAATGATGTTTGTAACTAGCAGTGCTATTGTATGGGTAGGACAGTGGTTGAAAGGGAAAGTCTAAAGTCGTGTATATTACCAGAAGGAAAACTAAAAATAATAACATGGTATAGTATATGACAGTAAAACCTCATGTAAAACATGAATATGGGTGTTATTGCATAAATAAGATGGTTTTCGCAAAATATAAATACAAAAATTCTAGAGAGAAGGAAAAAGAATAGCAGCTATGTAAGTCAAGGGAAGCACACAGAGATTGATAGTTGATGAGTTTTGTTGGGGTTTTGTTTATTATTATTAATATTATTATTGGAATAATGAAAGTGCTCTAAGTATGAGTGAAATGATGAATGCACAAATATGTGATTACACCAAATATCATTGATTGTACACTTTGGATGGATTTATGCTTTATTAATATGTACCAATAAAATTGATTTGTTAAAAAAAAATGGGCGAAAGACCTAAATAAACATTTTTCTAAAGAAGAAATACAAATGATGTAAAACACATGAAAAAAATGTTCAACATTACTGGTTATTAGGGAAATGCAAATCAATGTACAGTGAGACTCATTTCACACCTACTAGAATGACCACTATTTTAAAAAACAGAAAACCGCAAGTGTTGAGGAGGATGTAGAGAGACAGGAACTTTTATCCACACTTCCCAGGAATATACAATGGGACATGTGATGTGGAAACTGGTTTTTCCAAAGGAAGTTAGTTATAGATCTGCCATGTGAGTCAGCAATACCACTACTAGATACATAGCTAGAAGATGTGAGAGCAAGTATATGAAAAGACATCTACACACTGATGTTTGTAGCAACATTATTCACAATTGACAAATGGATAAACTGGTATTTCCACATGATGGAATATTATTCAGCTGTAAGAAGAATTGAAGTACTGAATTATATGACAATATGGATGATTCTGGAGGACAATATGTTGAGTGAAGCAAACCAGGAACAAAAGGCAAATATTTTATGATATTGCTATTATGAACAAACTCCTGGAATTAATAGCTAGAATATAAGTCACCAGAGAAGAGTGTTTTTAGGAAATGGAAAATTGAGGTTTGATCAGTGCAGAATTGGTAGAAAGTAGTAAATGACTGGAAATGAGAATAGAAATGGTGAAAGCACATGGTAGGATTTGTAATTAGTGCTAAAATATGAATATGATATGATAAAAACTGTTGTTTTTCTTTTTTTTTTGGAGTAATGAAATTGCTCTAATATTGATTTAATTGAAGAATTCACAACTCTGTGATTATACACTTCTGTACACTTTAGATAAATTGTGTCATTTATAAACAAAAAAATAGTGTGGGTTGGGGAAACTACCAAATGTAAGATATGGATTATAGTTATTAGTAATACTTTGATGATGCCCTTTCATAATTTGTTACTAATATTTCACAATAATGTAAGGTATTGGTGGTGGGGTGATGTATGGGAGCCCTGCAGGAGGTTACCCATGTTTGTTTTACAATTTTGCATCTTTTAATATTAAAAAATCTATTATAAAAGAATATCCCATGACATGGAGTATGATATTACCTTGAAATTTTGTAATAAATTTGTCATTATAATTTATAAATGGTGTTATAAAATTTGCACTTGAGCATTCATAAGTAAAGCACCCAATTCCACCAATTTCAAGTAAATTTACTGACTCATAACAAGGCATGCGATATCTATGATTTGCCACATTTACATCATAACTAGGGTTAGATTAATCCCTCAAATGGCCTCCTATCTCATCTAGGAATCATTTCACAATCTGTTATGAGTTTTGAAAGAACCAATGACCTTATGTGTAAAATGCTTCCTATCTAAACATATTTCATGGTCTATTATTCATTAAAATGGCAAAGAACCTTGCAGAAAGTCCAGCATTCCACAGAACCAAACAGGTATCATGCAGAACTTAGGATC
>JAQZBX010081405.1:0-13678 GCA_029593785.1 Cabassous unicinctus | reverse complement strand
TTTAAATTTAAATTTAAATTTTTTATTATTTCAAAATTTTATACAATTTTGTATTTTATTTGTTATTTTTAAAATTATCATTATTTCATTTTCTTATTAATTTTATTCAGTTATTTTGTTGACTTCATTTTTGAAGAGGTTTTGGACCACAGAAGGGTTAAAACAGTGGCAGGGGAGGAGCATTGGTGTAGGGTGTCAGTGATGGTGTGGTGCATGGGAGGAGGTTCACCTGGGGCATACCTGTAAGGCATATGAATGAGTTCAAGTGTTCATGGGGCATTGTGACAGTAGGTGGAGATCCATACAATAACCAAAAGAATATTGAATTTCCATCTTGGGGAGTTCTGCCACATTCTCTAATGGGACAGCAAGAATCTTGTGAGTACAGGGGCAGTGACTAGTGAAGGAGGGTGGACCATTGACAGGCCCTTGATACAGATCACTGTAATTATGAACCTTTTTCTTTGAATTTGAAACTGAACCAAACATTATACGTTGCCTAAGAGTTATCTCCTGAGAGCCTCATTGTTGCTCAAATGTGGCCTTGTTCTACGCAAACTCAGCATATATCTGCATTACCTTCCCCCTGGTGTGGGACATGACTCCCAGGGATGAGCCTTCCTGACATTGAGGGATTACTAGCAAGTACCAACTAGCAATGCAAGTAGTTAAAGACATTGAACAAAAGGGGGAAAGGGTAAAGACAAATGAGTTCATATGGCTAAGAGACTTTAAATTCAGACAGGAGCTCATTCTAGAGTTTAGGTGCATGCATGTCTCAGCAGGATCTCATTGACTGCCACAGTAAATATTTCCTCAAATAACGGAGCTCCTGAGGTCTCTGGAGACATCCAGATACTATAGGCAAGGCTAACAGCTCAGGAGTTTGGTGTCCTGTCAGTGGGTCCTACTTTGGAATTTATGCTCCCCACTGTGACAGAGTTGGACTCTGACACAACCTCAGTTGTTGTTTCCCTACAAATGGCTCTTCTGTTCCCTCTATTTGAACCTAGATTTAGTACTAGAGTTAATAGGTTTATATCCAAGAGACTTAAATCTTTTAGCTTTCCATGTGCCAGTTGGGCCCTGAATCTCAACAACAAATAACAAGAAGGTGATGATGGACAATGACCATCCCAAGGAAAAGAGAAAGTATACAATTACAAGCCAGATAGTCCCATCCATCTGTCCCATGGGATCTAAGCCCCCTCTCATTTAGAGGCACTGTGGGCATCACCATCCCAGAATCTTTTTAAATACTGAAATGTACACATTTAAGCTTTTAAGTTACAAGAAAAACAAAGCTGTAGATTTTGTTTTCTTATTTCCTGGAATATGTCAGTGGTATGATCTTTCTTAATATGACACCAGGGATAAACCCTACAAAACTCAGTTCAATTATATAGATAATTAAAATCTAATGTTTCTAAGAAAAATGGAAAAGGTAATCAATGTTGAAAATGTGACAGAACATAAATATTTGGAAAATAATTGAGAAAAATATGTATTCATAATACATATAGAACTCTGAAAATCAGCATAAGCAAAATACATGTCAGGATATCCAAGATTGAAATATAAAAGCCTAACAAATGTATGTGTTAGAGGTTCCCCTCACTAGGTTTGCAATAATTAACAATCTGTGACTTAATTCCCCCTATCATGCATTGAGGAAAGACAAGACCCCCTCCATAGCCTACATGCCTAAAGACACGGCACTTCCCCAAATGTTGAACAAAGAAACCACATGGAGATGGGAGTAAAGTGAGATAGAGACCTTTACTCCCTCCACATCAAGGCACCACCTGCTCCTCCAGCATTCCTAGAAAACATAACTCCCTAAACCCACTACCTTCTAGCCACACAAGGGAAAATTTTCACCTCTAGGGCTTCCTACTGGCCCCTAAACCTTACTCAAACCCTTGACCCCTTCTCACCCACTATCATTTCCCCACCTAGGAATGTACGGTATAAATTCAAATCCTTCCTTTCCAGGGGCGGGCTTATGTCTATTCTTCAGATCCCCTCTGTTGGGAGAGCTTCCCCATAAACTTTCTGCCTGTAATCATCATTCTCCATGTCCCAGTGAGCACACTTTTCCCAACAGTATGGAAGTCATTAAATTTCCCTATAAATCAAATTTAGATGCCTATTACACTGAGAAATTATCATTTTGCAAATGGTTTGGAAAATTTTAGAAAATTTGAACATCCTTAGCGATAGCAATGGTCCAAATGAAGCAGACATTTTTGATCTTTAGTAAAAATATGTATTTTGGATCATTGTGATGATATGTAGAACTTAAAATATTTAAAGTCTGAAGAAGCAAATTCAACTTGAAATTAATGAAATGGAAATATATTTTTACGTAGATTTTTGTTCAATCAGTCTTATATCATACCTATTTGAATAAAGAGAAAGAGGAATGAATTCCAATGACATTAAATATCCATCTATCAGCGATTGGAAGACAGTATTAATTTTGAAAGAGAGAAGAATATATTTAGTAATCTAGAAAAACTTCTGTGAACTATAGCTAGATAATGAATATATTTGTATGTTAATCATACTATTGTCTTATTAACATAAAAGAAGGGAATTTTCAATTCAACTTAATTCATTAATGAATTATAGCAAAATTTTTAAACGTTTTTTCTATACTGAGAAAAACATATTCAAGAAATTATGTTTGAAATTTTAAATGTTTTAAACCATAATTTGAATGAATAGACTTTTCTATCTTTTTATCTATGTGTTCTACTATCTGTTTGATTGCAGATGTACTGTCTTCCACATTGTTAATTCTTTCCTTTGCCTGTTCAAATCTGCTGTTATGTGCTTCCAGTGTATTTTTTATTTCTTGGATGTGCCATTCATCACCATCATATCCATTATCTTTCTATGTATATTTAAAATTTCTTCACTATGTTCTCCCATTGTCTTCTTAATATCCTTAATCTTTCCTTCACTTCATTAAGTAGGTCTATGATATCTTTGTTTAGTTGTTTGATGTTCTCCATCTCCTCTTAGTTTTCAGCTTGTTCATTGGACTGGGCCATGTCTTCCTATTTCTTAGTATGGTCTGCAATTTTTTGTTGCTGTCTGGTCTTCTTTTTATCTTGATGTGTTTATTCAGTTGATTAGCTTCTCTCTGTATTCCAGGGTTTTATTTAGTTGCTGTTTTTGTGTGTGTGTTATGTTTTCTCTTTGCTCCTCTTATTCAATTTCCTTGCTGTTGTCTTTGTTCCCTTGAAAGAAAAAGATTAGGGCCAGAGAAAGCCAAAGAGGTAAGAAAAGAAAAGTGTAATAGTAATGATAATAGTAAAAGTTAGAAGAAGAACTGTATAAGACCTAGGAAAATAAATAAATAACTTGTGTAAGCCATATAGAGTAATAGGAAAAAAAAGTGGAGTACAAACAATTAAATGGGAAACTGAATAGAGAAAAATATATAGAATGAATTAAAAGGCCAAAATGATGAGGAGAAAGGGAAAAAGCAAAGAAAAAAAGAGAAAAAGTTAATAAAAGAAAGACAGACAAGATAGAAATAAAAACCAGAAAAATTGAGGACTAAACAAAGGTGGAATGTAAGAACAACAATAGAAAGCAAAAGATAGAAAGGTGAAGGAAGGAAAAGAGATAGCATTGGTAGACAAAATCAGTATACACAAAAAAGAGGAAATCAAGGAAAAGGGAACACAGCAAACAAGAAACAAGCCAGCATCACCTAATTTTTTAAAAAAGAGGTCTGGGATATAATGTTACAAATAGGAATGAGAACATAGAGGGGGAAGAACAATCAACTTATTCCACTGAAGTAGCTTGTATGTTAATGTTATTATTTTGCTTGAGCACTCTAAATCATTATAAAGTGTTATCCAAGTTTTATCTGTTGTTCCTTGTTTTCTCTACATATAGCAAAAAAAAAGTCACCAACAAAGAAAGTTATGCTTTGTTTTAAGATAATTTTCAATAGGAGAATATAAAGCATATCCAGCTACCAGAGTACTGTAAGGGGCTGTTCAGTAGACAGCCTGTCTCTCTGCTATGAAATATAGAGATTCCTGAATCTGTCCAATATAAATGCACATGCTGATCATTAAAATTACTATTGATTTTAAAATTTATAGATCGTTGTTTGATACAAGATTTTAAATTTTGTGATTTATGCTTAAAATTTCTCATTTTTCATGTTTTCTTTATCCATGTATTTCTTAAAATCCAATGATCCATGGTGATTGAACTGTGGAACCAATTTTTAAACAAAGAAATCATGTGTGTGGTATACTCACATGCATATACACACACACATTACATTTTAGAAGTCTTATATTACTCTCAAACCCATTTTAAACTTTTCTGTCTATATTCTTAATGCCCCTGTAAGACAAAAAAAAAGCTTTTAACACTACCAGATATTGTTTTTCATTATTATAGATTAGTATGGACATTCATATCTTTGAATTCTGACTATGTTTCCATAGTGTTCTCAGACCTCTTCAGCTGGAGAATGACTTTCTCCAGCTGCAAATATAAAAGTGTGGGCATCTGGGCTTTTTATTCCCACTGATTTCATCCTCTTGCTGTGTTCACACCAGGTGTTTTTGTTTATTTGTTTGTTTGCATTGCAAAGCAAGCTTTCAAAATGTTTAGTGTGTGATGCATCTAATATTAACATTGGCATCTCCAATGAATATTGACTTCTCCAAATAATATTTTAATATATTATTATGCTAACTAATTATATACTGTATTGAAATAAAACCACTTGGTATACCAAGGCTTGAAATGAGTTGCAGGGATGGAAGTTGTGATGATTAAGTTCTTGTGTCAATTTGTCCAGGTTATGGCTTACAGTTGTTTGATCAAATAAGCATTGATAGTAACTGTGAGGATATTTCACAAATTTAAAATAACTATGACTAATTACATCTATAATCAGCGAAGGAGGTTACTTTCAACATGAGAGAACTGTCATCCAAACAGTTGAAGACTTAAAGGAAAAACAGTCAGAAGGGAGAATTTCCATCTCTGCATCAGCCAACCAGCTACTCCTGGGGAATTCAGTGAAAACTTTTATCAGATTCCCCAGCTTGAGGCATGCCCTAAGGAATTCAGAATTGTACATCCCCACAGTTGTGTGAGACAATTCCTATAATAAATGTCATAAAATTCTCTTGTCATTTCTGTTTCCCTGGAGAACCCACATCAATACAGAAGTATATATGAAAAACTCAACCTGACATGCAATAAATTAATATATAATGATATTTAAAATTATTTTCTATGTCACTATCTCTGAAAAGAATACATCTGGATGAGATTTAATAACCTTTTCAATGTTCTTTAAATATATGTTGTGAGAATTTGTTATATTTATACCAGATTTTATGTCCATCTACTGTATTTTATAAGGGTAAATTCACCAAAAACTTTGCTATTATTTATTATTCTTCTTTTAAAATTTCCAGTAGGGAAAAGCAAAGAAATGGCTTTTCACCCATTAAAGTTTTATATAATATCCATAATTATGTTAAGCATATAATTATGTTTACTTAATATAAATATTTAGTTGACTGCATATAATAAAATTAACTTGAATATGTATCTCAAAATATTTTCTCATTTCTCCTATTAAAATATTTATATAATTTCTCAAGAGAAACATTTGTTTTTTTCTTTGTGGTATAAGTTATGAGAGAATGCTAGTAGAGTATGAAAAATATAAATCAAATTCCATATTTGAAACAAGACATGCTTTGCAGAATAGCCTTATAAAATATTATATTCCTGCTATTAGCCAAGTAGCAATAATTCAATCTTATCCCAGAGTATAAATTCATGTACCTGTATATATTTATATGTATATTAATTATTATATATTTATAGATACTTTGAAGATATTTATTAAGTATTTATATATTACCCTTAAAAATATATTGATTAGTTATTCAAATTATTAAAAATAGATTCCACAGCAAATCAGGCAATGAATAACAGAGATTCAAGAGAAGACTGTAGATTTCAATAACGGATGGATTATAAGGATTTTTATACAATTTCAGTTTTTTAAAAAATATAGACATTATATGTATACATTTTTCTTATATATTGTACATGGCTGATTTAATTTAAGAAATAATTATTACTAATTCTTACATTTTTTTGGCAATAGTTGAAGGCTTTGGGTCATCATTTATTCTTTTAAGTAATTGCCTTGTCTAATTATAATGAGAATCACAGATGAAACAATGCATTTTCAGACATTTTCATTTACAAAACCAACATGGAAGCTAACTTTATACATCAGATTTTGGAAATGGAAACAGCCACTTGATTCTGCACTTGGGAAATTATGAAATTTGCCATCAAGTTGTTATCAAAATTCTCATTTCCTACTCAGGGGCATCTTATATAGATTTCCTTTAGACAATGGTATGGAAATAGAGAAAATACACTTTTCAAGCTTCTCTCAAATTCACTTTTTATGTAGAAAGTTACATTTGAACATATTTTTCATTGTTAGCAAACATCTGTATTCCTAAAGCTGTAGAGTAGAGCTTTGAGTGTGTGTGTAGGATAGTATAGAATATCACCAAGAACTTACCCTGGTCTGGAGTGTGGTAGTTTTTAGGTGTCATATATGTGAAAATCAGTGGCCTATAATACATTATGACCAAGATCATGTGGAAGGAGCAGGGAGAAAATAACTTTATCGGTGTCTCTGATGATTTCATTTGGAGGATGGTATGGAGAAATTGGACATAAAAAGCAGATATCATGGAGAAAGGAATGAACAGAAAGATGATAATGCTTACATCAACTCCTCATTCGCAATGTGACTAAACAGGGCAACTTCAGCATGGCTGGGACTTCACAGAAAAAGTGGTCTGACCTTTGAACCACAGAAAGGTAAATGGAGTACCTAAGCTGAGAAACATGTGGAGCTGATGATCCCAAAAAGCTAGGGCCTTCCAGCTATGAGAATGATGACCTGCTCCATCATAAGAAACTGAGCACAGTGGGTGACAGATAGCCACATGGTAATCATAGGACATCGTTGCCAGGATGGTGCACTCACCAACCAGTAGGGTGAGGAACAGAAATATTTGGAAGCTACAACCTGCAAATGGAATAGTTTTCCTGTCTGACAGAAAGTCAGTGATCATTTTGGCAACAATGTTGGAAATATGTAAGATACATAAAAGAGAGATGCTTGAGCAAGAAATACATAGCTGTATGTATACATAACTCCTTGCAGATAAGGAAGATCATGAGTATTTTCTGTTATAGTCATCTTAAAATTGAGAAATATAGGAAAAGAAGACAAGATTTGTTTGTAAAGAAGAGAAAAGTCCCAAGAGGATGAACTCACAACTGAAAGTGTGATTCTCAAATCCTATCACAAATCCCCTACTTTCTACCTAAAACGGAAAAAAGAAGTCGATAAGAAATGAATAGAAAAGGAAGAAAAAGAACTGTTAAACCTGGAGTTATTTACATGTAGTAACATAATAAAATGAGAGTTAGAAATTCATATTTCATAGTCAAGTCAAAGGACTTCCAGTCAGCTTTGATGTGGGCATGTGTTACAAGGTGAGCTTTTATATGTTAGAATCAAGTAATGATCTTCAGAATATTCAGGGAGGTGTTGAATTCCTGTAGTCTGAAAATCATAATCCCATATTCTTTACTGAGTTTAGTTTTGTTCCAATATGACAAATTTGTACAAGTACCCAAAATGTTTGATTTTCTTGAGGAAAATAGTTAAGATTTGATATGTTTAGTCCAACTAGTTAATTAAATACTCGTTATGTCCAAATGGTCCTTTGAATTCACACATCTTTTTAAAGCATTTTCTAGCTATGAACACAGTTATATCTGAATCATTCTTTCCCAGGAGGAAAATAAAGGCCTTACATACCATTTTGGAACTGATTCAAATATATTCAAGATGCGCTTATTTTGGGTTTATCATTTTTCTTGATCTTACTACCTCATTATTAATTTTGATTTAGCCATATTCAAAATATATTTTTCATTATTTTCTAGATCTCTTATGGAAAAAATAAAGCATACAGAATATTTCCCTAGTCACTTTTTAATTGGAGGACTACTGTTCCCTAATATTGTTGGAACTATAAATTTTTATGTCAAACAGTTACTAATTTTTCCCTATATTATTACTGTACCTTAAAGTTTTGTCTGTAAAATTTACAAAAGACAAAAAGGAAACAAATCTATTCTTCCTGAGAATATTTGTTTTAAAAATTATTCGATATGTAAATTTTAGAGAAATTTATTCTGTGTGCACCTATATTTTATACTATATAAGAATGATATTTTCATGTTTTAAACTTTTTTTTATTGTGGGTAAAAATCAAATTTTTCACAATACATACCAATATTTGTAAAATGATATATAAATACATATGTATATATGTGCACTTGCTTACATAAATGTTATTTTATATATGTATATATTTATTTTTTAAAGGTGCTTAGATTATCTAAGTATTACTCAGAAATTACAGGGATTCCCATGTTCCCCACCTCCCACACCTCATACAACATCCCATACCAACATCCTTCATCAGTGTGGCACATCATCCGCAATGGACATACACATCCTGGGGCCTTGCCACTAAGCATAGACCACAGTTCACATCGTAGACCACACTCTCTTCCACACAGTTCTGCATGGTATATGCTGATGTAAAATGGCCTACATCCGTCCCTGCAACGCCACTCAGGACAACCCCCAAGTCCCGAAAAAGCCCCTGTATTTCAACTGCCCTTGCCCTCCCTGCCCGGAAAACGTCTAGTGGCCACCGGATCCGCTTCACTGTTATAATTTCTTCCATTGCTTGAATCACAATATGTCTACAACAGAATACCATTAAGTCCACTCTAGTCCATAGCTCTTCCCCCAATCCTGAGGGGACTGGGATGGTGATGTCCACTCCACCTCCAAGTGAGAGAGGGCTTATATCCCATGGATATGGTGGATGGGATTATCCTGCCTGCAGCTGCAAGCCCTCTACATTCCCTGGGATGGCCGTTGCCCATCACTGTCTTCTTGCCAGGTGACTTGGATGAGTCCATTGAGCTGTAGGGTAGGAGTTGCAGCTCCACCGAGATTCCAAGCACAGCTGACACATAGGTAGGCCAGAGGCTCCAGTCTCTGGAAGTACACCTAAAAACTCCAGCATCACATATAGGTTTGAATAGTAAACTTTTCAATAAACATATAATATCAACAACTCATTTGTTCTAATTATAAGATTCAGACTTACTTTATTTGTGACCAACTGATTCCAAACTAACTGGTTAATTCACTCGACTATATTTAAACTATATTTAAATTCTATGGGAAAAACGGCAGTCCAACATTGAATAGAGCTTTCCACATTTTGGTTAAAATCATTTTTTTTCAAATTGATAATATCGGATATTTGTACAATATGTATATATTAGATGTTACCTGACCTAGGAATAAGTGTACTATTGACTCAAATATTATATTCAGAAAATAACTGCAGAAGTAATCTACTTACTAATGGTTTGAAAAGAGATAAAGAAGGATAGTCTCCTATTTATATTTAATTTTCTCCTGGTATTATCCAATCACAAAGCATGTCTAAGATATATAAATATATCTGAAATGATTTTTTAAATTAAATGTGATAATAGCTCTTTCCCCAAGAGTTAGTTTTGAAGATTAAATGAGACACATTAAATAAACACACACAAATCACATATGCACACATATACACAGATATATGCACATAGACATAAAAGAAAGCCTGGTACCTTGAGAGTGCTCGATACTATTACTACTACTAATATCTATTATTACCATAGTTTTTCTATTATTCTGTATTGCTATAATTATTACTATAGTATTTATATACACAGTTAAGCATATACAAAGATAGGGAAGGAAAGGGGGGGAGAGGAAGGAGGATATTGAGCTGGAAAATGAATGTGAGAGAGAGTGTTAAAGGAAATGAGAGAATAATGCAGATTAAAGAAAACTTTGATCCACTGAGGTGAATCAGAAATATAGTGTTTACTCACTGTTTGGTAAAATTGTTCCATAAGTCTTCCTGTGGGATAAAAAGGAACTCAGTATATTGAAAGAGAATGTCGGGGTTGCCTTCCTTACATAAACATATACACATACAGAGATGTACCAAATGTGGCAGATATGAAGGAGAGAGAATAAAGTACACGGTATGTTATGTTACTTATTCTGAAGTAAAGCAGTTCTGTTCCTCACAATTTCTTTCTATAGTAATGAGGGAATGCTAGAATTAACAGTTAACCTCCTTTGCCCTTCTGGTTTTACAGAATCCTTGCAGGGTGACAATATCTGTGCTCCTTGTTTATGCTACTCCATTTTAAGGGAATCCTGTGAATAGTATCACACAGTGACACCAAATATATCACATCTGCCACTGAACAGCACTAGTGGGTCTGCCATATACAAGTTGCTCAGCCCAGACATCATGGAATTCTCCTTGACTTCACATAAGATCACACATTTCTTTGCTTTCATTGAAACCAGGGGTGTGCAGCTTAATGTCTAAATTCTGGACAGTGAAAACAAAAAAATAATAGAAACACAAAACCTCCATGTGGCCTTCATCCTACTACTTAGAATATGAATGTGATATCGTGGTCCTTCATTTGTCCAGGAACATTGTATGGGGGAAGAAATCCTATGGAAGCAGGAACTGAAAACAATGACGCAATTTCTTATTTTCCAGGAGTCACCAAAGCAACCGTGGTCTTGGAATATATTCTTTTTTCAATGAGCAACATAAGAAAAAACAGGTTTCTTTAATGATCAAGCCCGTATTAATCAGTTTTATCTTACTCATGGTGCTACATAACTCTCATAGGTCATGCATTTCACTGCAATTGATGTAATGTAAAAATATATGGTAGAAATTAAGAACACGGATTTAAGTGATTCTGAGGCTATGGGGAAATGATTTTGTTGTTGATAGCAAGATATTTCCTTAGCCTGTAACATCCTATACAATAAAAGGGAAATTAAGTTGCACTTGAGGCTATGGTGTTACAACCAAGATTAGAAAAGCTCAAAATACTGGCCATGGTCTTTCAATTTTCTGTGACATTTAGGAAGAGATAGTTAGAGTAAAGCTTAAGTAAATAGAGGACAGGACAATACAGCTTTGTTGATAAAATTTTTCACTGACTGAAACATACATAATATATAAATAATTAGGAACCTTGCAGGAATGACAATGTCAAATGTACTTAAAACAAAAGCATCAGTTACATAGTAGATGATGATTATCAACCTTACAAAGAGATGAATTCATGGCTCAAATTTTATCCAGCAACTTTCCTTGAGAGTTTTCTCACAGAGATTGGTGACCACCTTGCTCTTCACAAAGGATCAAATCCAGGGTCTTCCTACTAAAGCCTATTTTTGCAATCTCCTCCCCAAACTGACAACTGGATTTAAAATTCTGATTTCACAGGGTTTTTTTTTTTTCCTGAAATCATTTGTTAATGAAAACTGCTAAAAGTAAATTAAATTTCTGAAGGACCGGTGTTTGACAACCTAATCTTAGTTAATATCATTCTAAATTTTAGAATTTTATATAATTCCCTTGATCAATATTTGGTTTAGCAGGAATTAAACTACAGATTCAGGGTGCCTCTGAAAAATGAACAATAACCTCCACAGAACAGGAAGGTAAGGGACACTTAGAAAAGTCAAAGAAAATGTGCAGGAGATAATGTGAGTGAGAGAGCACAGGACATGAATATAATTCCTTCAGAGTGCAAAATAATGCAGATTCTCTATTGTTAGCAGAGACACATTTTGCTATTCTTATCCATAAGGTTTTTTAGTATTACAGTGTCTGTTTTTTTGTAGATTATTTCAAGTAGATATTTAATAATTAGTCAACAATTATCTTATTTGGTATATTTATTACTTCTCAATTTTTGTTAGTTACTAAAAACAATGAGTAACATTTTCATATTTGGAAATATTTCCTAAAGCAGAAATAAAATTAAGTGTTAAATTCAATAAAATGGTTACATTTATTTTACTATATTTCAAGTAATTTCCAAATTTATTTAAATGAATTGCCATTTTAAATTTTTTTCTTTCATTGCCTTTATTTCTAAAAAAAATCTATCCTACTATCTGAGATATATTGTGTTTAATGCTATTTCATATTCATTCCTACTCTGGAGAGTAGGTGTGATTTATATGAGCATATATACTTGCCAAAACTTTTTGAAAAGTTTGCTCAGATCTCTACAATTTACTGTGATTTAATTACACCTTAATCTAAAACACATTTCAACAGTTCATCTTCAAATTTATTTGACTTCTTAGTTGATTCTTTTAAGAAACATTTATTAAAAGAGTGGTATAGAAACGTTTTACTATATATTTTTTATGCAATTAAATAGTAATTTTTAAGAATCCACAATTTTATTTAGTGATGACATTACAGCAAACAAACACAAAGTTTGACGATTAGGCCACACCTCAAAGCAATGTAGAAAAAATACATACATATAGACATAAATATATATGAAATTATAATTTCATTCTTGGAAAAGAGACAATCATTTTAGACAGCCTTGAAATTGGAACAAATCTATGTAATCTTATTCATGATTTGAGGCAATATATTGACCCATACACTTTCGTAAGGCTCCCTTCACCTCGTTGTTCCTCAGACTATAGATGAGGGGGTTCAGAGCAGGAGTGAAAATAGTATAATAAATGGACACAATCTTATCATAGTTAGCTGAGCTGTAGGATTTGGGTCTCATGTAAATAAAAATGGCAGCCCCATATAAGAGTCCCACCACAGCCAAATGTGATGAGCAGGTGGTAAAAGCTTTCTTGCGAGCTTCTGTGGATCGCATGTGGAGAATAGCAGCTAGGATTAGACTTTAGGATGTCAGGATAAGGGAAAAGGGGAGCAGGAGCATGAACACACAGCAGATATACATGGCATACTCAAAGACAGATGTGTCAGCACAAGCCAAGCGCACCAGCATGGGGGCTTCACAGAAAAAATGATCAATCTCGTGTGATTTGCAAAATGGGAAGCTTAAGGTAGCAGCAGCCTGCATGACCCCATCAGCTGCTCCCAGAAACCAAGACCCCAAAATCATTCTAAGGCATAACTCCCAGCTCATGAGGACGGGATATCGAAGAGGGTGACAGACAGCCACATAGCGGTCATAGGACATGGCTGCCAGGAGGAAGCACTCTCCACCACCCAGAGTGAGAAAGAGGAAGATCTGAAATGCACAGCCAGCAGGGGAGATGGAATTCTTGCCAGTCAAGTAGTCAGCAGCCATTTTGGGAACAATGGTGCAAACCAGCATCATGTCCATCAGGGAGAGTTGGCTCAGTAGAAAGTACATGGGTGTGTGAAGGCAACGGTCCTCATGAATCAGGAGGATCATGAGGGCATTACCCAGCAGGGAGTTGAAGACAATTGTCAGCATCATCACAAAGAGGAAGAGGTGGGCTCCTGTGTGGTTAAAGAGTCCTAGAAGAATAAAATCTGAGGTATGGTTTCTGTTTTCCATGATTTCAAACATGAGGGACCCTGGGAATGAAACAATAGAGAATTCTTGTCATTTAAAATGTTCCATTTGAATT
>JAQZBX010081404.1:0-13669 GCA_029593785.1 Cabassous unicinctus | reverse complement strand
ACATCCTCTCCAACACTTGTAGTTCTCTGTCTTTTTAATAGTGGCCATTGTGATAGGTAGGAAATGATATCTCATTATAGTTTTGATTTGCATTTCCCTAATCATGAGTGATGTTGAGCATTTCTTCATGTGTTTTTTTTTTGCCATTTGTATTTCTTCTTTGGAGAAATGTCTATTCAAGTCTTTTGCCCATTTTTTAATTGGGTCGTTTGTCTTTTTATTGTTGAGTTGTAACATCTCTTTATGTATCCTGGATATTAAACCCTTATCAGATATGTGATTTCCAAATATTTTTTCCCATTGAGTTGGCTGCCTTTTCACCCTTCTGACAAAGTCCTGTGAGGTGCAAAGTGTTGAATTTTGATGAGGTCCCATTTATCTATTTTTCCTTTTGTTGCATGTGCTTTGGGTGTAAGGTCCAAGAATCCACCACCTACTACAAGGTCTTGAAGATATTTCCCTACATTTTCTTCTAGTAGTTTTATGGTCCTGGCTTTTATATTTAGATCTTTGATCCATTTTGAGTTGATTCTTTTATAGGGGGTGAGATAGGGGTCCTCTTTCATTCTTTGGGTTATAGATATATCCAGTTATCCCAACACCATTTGTTGAAGTGACTGTTTTTTCCCGTTAGCATGGAATTGGTAGGTTTGTCAAAAACCAGTTAACTGTATAGGTGAGGGTTTATTTCTGGGTTCTCAATTCTATTCCACTGTCAATGTGTTTATCTTTATGCCAGTACCATGCTGTTTTGACCACTGTAGCTTTGTAATATGTTTCAAGGTCAAGCAGTGAAATTCCTCCCATGTCGCTCTTCTTTTTTAGAATGCTTTTGGCTACTCAGGTGCACTTACCCTTCCAGATGAATTTGGTAATTGCCTTCTCTAATTCTAGAAAGTAAGCTGTTGGGATTTTCATTGGTATTGCATTGACTCTATAAATCAGTTTAGGTAAGATTGACATCTTCACAATATTTATTTTTCCTGTCCATGAACACGGAATGTCTTTCCATTTGTTTAGGTCTTTTTAAATTTCTTTTAGCATTGTTTTGTAGTTTTCTGCATATAGGTCCTGTACTTCTTTGGTTAAATTAACTCCTAGGTATTTGAGTCTTTTTGTTGCTATTGAAAATGGAATTTTTCCCGTTTTACTTCTCAGGTTGTTCAGTACTAGTATACAAAAACATTACTGATTTTTGCGTGTTGATCTTGTATCCTGCCACTTTGCTGAACTCATTTATTAGCTCAAGTAGCTTTGTCGTGGATACTTCAGGATTTTCTAAGTACAGGATCATGTCATCCACAAACAGTGAGAGTTTTACTTCCTCTTTTCCTATTTGGATGCCTTTAATTTTTTTTTCTTGTCTAATTGCCCTAGCTAGAACTTCTAGTACAATATTGAATAACAATGATGACAGTGGGCATCCTTGTCTTGTTCCTGATCTTAGAGGGAAAGCTTTCAACCTTTCCCCATTGAGTATGATGTTGGCTGTGGGTTTTTCATATATGCCTTTTATCATATTGAGGAATTTTCCTTCTATTCCTATCTTTTGAAGTATTTTTATCAAAAAAGGATGCTGGATTTTGTTGAATGCCTTTGCTGCATCTATTGAGATGATCATGTGGTTTTTTTTTCCTTCAATTTGTTAATGTGGTATATTACATTGATTGATTTTCTTATGTTGAACCAGCCTTGCATGCCAGGAATAAATCCCACTTGGTTGTGATGTATAAGTCTTTTGATATGCTGTTGGATTCAATTTGCAAGTATTTTGTTGAGAATTTTTGCATCTATGTTCATTAGAGAGATTGGCCTGTAACTTACCTTTCTTGTAGAATCTTTATCTGGCTTTGGTCTAGCTAGGGTTTTGTCAATTTTACTGCTCTTGTTAAAGAACCAGCTTTTGGTTTTGTTGCCTCACCCTTGGATATACTTGCTCACCTTTGTCATGGAAACCACTCTCTTCTCCCCTGTTTGAATCCATGGAAGCTTCTGCTCTCCATGGATTGAGAAAAGGCAAATTTGAGATACCCCTGCCTCCTGTCCCTCCACTGGTGTTAATGGCCCTGCTTTCTCTTATGATTATCTAAGTGTGGGCTCCAATTTACCTACTCCGGGCAAAAGCCCAGAAGGACTCTACGACCCATGAAGCTGCATGGTGGGAATCCTTGGACCTCAGGGTTGGACTTCTACTCTTCCAGTCCAGCAGCTGCCAGAATCCTGTTATCTCCAAGGACTGGGGACTGAGGGACCTCCCACCTTGAGCATCAAGAATTCTGAAAGCAGCAGGTCATGAGAAAAAACAGCAACAGCAACAGTTTTCCTTGAGACTTCAATGACCTCATTGAGAATAAACTGGAATTAGTGTTTCTCATCCAAGGTCTGTCAAAGTCAAAATGGGAAATAAGCAGAGCTCTAAAAGTAAAGGAAAATGTTGTAGATTGTATTTTAAAGCATTGGGAACAATTTCATTATAAGCAAGTAACTATAAGTAGCGAAATTCTTGTGCAAAACTGCATGGTCACAATGTAGATTAGATTAACTAAAAATAGCCTTTAAGGAAGTCTTTTGAATAAAATATTATTTTACAGTTAAATTTATTGTGTAAGAGAATGAAAATTATAAGTAACAGCCTTAAATAGGGCTGGTTAATAATCCTATTACCAAATTTCAGCAAGTAAAGGAAAAGCTATGAAAAGGACTTTCATAAATTATAATTAAAATGAATTTAAAAAATTATAATATGTTCCAGAACCTAGAAGTCAGTATGCTTTTAAAGTTACTCACAATTTTAGAATTTTATTAAAGAAAAGAGGTTTTAGACTCCTGTGAAGGAAGGATAAAAGAACATTCCTTGCATAAACTATAATTGTTTCCATTTTATTTCACTTGGATGTAATCTCCCTATAATTGTTTCAATTTTATTTCGCTTGGATGTAATCCCTAGATTTATATGTATTAAATTTTTAAGATGATGAAAGTTGTAGGTTTGTGTTTAATGAAATTAAAGTTAAGGAAGGAAAGGTAGATCTTTCCTAAAGTGAAATGACTAGTTTTCACAAAACAGAATGAGGAATGTAAGACAAGATTTTTAAATGGATAAAGGTAAATTTCATTGGTACTGTAATTTAATAAGCTTATTTAAATGTAAAGTAACTAGTCTATGTGGTTATGGTTAATTGTAAGACATTGTAAAATTGTCTTCTAAACTGAAGTACTTAAATGGCTAATTTCAGACAGCCATTATTAAATAGGAACCTAAAGTGGTACTGATAACAAAAAGTAATTTCTTAACAGGGAAACCTGTCAGATGCAAAATCAATCTGCATATTAAAGTGGTGGAATGGGGAAGATAACCTTGATTCCATTGGGAATTTTAGGTTTTCATAAAATAATGGAGAAAGTAGTTTTTCTGTACTGCTAACATAAAACACCTGTTATTTAATGTAATCATGGTAAAGGTCTAGAAGTAAAAAGTAAAGAACTAAAAATAGTTAAGTTCATTTGATATGTTATACATTGCATTGGAAGTGCTTAGAAAGTGTATAAAAATTAAAAGAGATAGACTTCTGTATTGTTAAACTCTCTTGTGCATTCAAATCAGGCCCAAATACCCTATATGGTGCCTCTCCTTTTGTGTTATTGGCTAGAAAACAATATAAGTAACTACTACATTTGGAGGCGCTCCTGAAATGGATGGAGAGTATGTTGTAGTTTCGGACTCCTGCAGCAGCCGGCAATGGCTTGATATGGCCAGATTTACAATGGATATCACTTCCAGACTGGCTCTGTTTCATAGTGCTGAAGGTGCTATGCTCCAGGCTGGTGAAACACTGGGGCTTCCCTCTGAGGGCCAACAGTGCTGCAGCATGCTGGCTGTGCGAAGGTTATACCAAGTAGAGCCATAATTACCAGAGTAATGTGAGTAGAACTTAAAGAAACATAATTGGCATTATCTCCTGCTCCCATGGAGAGACAGCATGTTGGTATTGCAAACTTGGAGCTTAGAGCTATTAACTGCAGCTCAAAAAGGAACTTGTGCATTAACTAGTAATAAGTGCTATCTATACCTACATACCTCATGCATATGATAATATATCTTCTCTTCTAGATCATATGCAGAAGGATATTGAACATGCTGGAAGTCTTGATAAATTTAATTCATTTTCTAAGTAGTAAATGAACATGCCTATAAAATAAAGGAATGGTTCTCCTCTTAAGTACTGTCTTTAATTTGCTTGCCATATGCTTGTCTTATTGTTGCCTGTACTGTCTTTGTGAGTTTATGTGCAGGGTAGTGCCTCTCTTCATACCTCTCCTAGCATAAGTGGTTATCCTAGGCATAACCACCACCATGGGAACTGGGGTTGGCAGTTTATATACAAACCCAGCAGGTCTACCACAATCTCTTCCTAGAGTTAACCAACAGCATAAAAGAATCAAGGAAGAATGCTGTTTCCCATCAACTTTGGCAGGATGCTTCCTCTGAAGGCACCTGGCCGTTCTCACTCATGGTGCTGTATGTCATGCTGGACCCATTTTGGGGCCAACTTACCACCATCTTCTTTATCCTTTTAGTAGAACCATGTATCTTAAATTCTAACTAAGTTTATTTTTTCAAGAATCAATGCCTCCCAGAACAAGATATTAGTCATGCGGGAATTTCATCTAGTTCCAACCAAGTGCCAGACCAGTCTTCCCTTAACCTCAATAGAGTAGCCAGGCTTTCAAAGAGAGAAAAGTTTATTTGTTTATGCAAGCAAAGGAGATCAGTGGCCTTATGGCCCCTAAAACTGTCTCTTGGGTCTGCAGAAATTCTAATATTTTATAACATTAGGATGCTATTGAGTAATTGGGGTGGAGCTGGCACAGGTCCCTTCATTAATAAACATTAAAGGGCTGAACAAGGTGGGGGTGGGTAATAAACCAGGGTGTGTCACCAGGTTCTGGGATAGAAGAGTACAGAACAAAGGTCATTTACAAGGTTTTTCATATGGATATTAAACAGAGGAGGGTGGAGTGGTTACCATCACAATAGTAACCATAAACAGGGGTGAGGCCATTCTAGCTAGCTTCAGTAATTTCAGTTATTTTTGCCATTGGTAAGATAAAGACATATATATAATGATTTTGTAAACATAATTATTTGTTAATTCTTAACCCTTGTTTACAGAAATGTGTGAAGCTCATAAGAACAAACAAAAGCTCATGAGAACCAAGCAGATAAAGATGTAGGAAATGAGCCATAGACCCATGACATGACTTGGCCTGTACAGGCATAAGTATATGAAGCCATGTAAATCCTGAACTTTTCATATTTACACCTTTTTGATGTATACTGATTTGCCTAGGTTGTATTTCTCTCATTCATATAGAAAGAAACTTCAACATACATTCTACAACATTGTATGATAGCATGTACCATATAAATGTACACAATGTCATGGTTACAGAAATCAATTTTGGAATCAGAAAGACTGAAGTACGGATCATTCTATGCCAGTAGCTGTTTTGACTTTGGAACAGTTAATTACTCCCTCCCAGCTCTTGGTTTCTTACAGGTGTGACAACGATGCTTTGTTCAGATGGTATTTATAAGAATGAGATGAAGAGAATATATAAAAAGTTTTGCAGTATGATTATTAATCAATAGCTAAAAGAGGTGCCAGTCTCAGAGATCTTGATTATCTGTATACTTAGACTGGATGAGTCCTACAGGCAGAGCCTTTATCTCATTCATGTTTGCTTCCACCATGCCTCACAGCCTAATGTTCAAAACTGGTCATGAAATAAAATGAATCAGTATATACGCTGAATTAAATATAGTGACTACCTATAGAGTTTTAGGCTTCCTGTACGTGCTACTCTGAGTGAATTAGAACGCTGCAGACTTG
Source organism: Cabassous unicinctus (assembly GCA_029593785.1). Taxonomy (NCBI): domain Eukaryota; kingdom Metazoa; phylum Chordata; class Mammalia; order Cingulata; family Chlamyphoridae; genus Cabassous; species Cabassous unicinctus. The sequence continues at coordinate 7,775 of JAQZBX010081404.1, read as the reverse complement.
GAATTTTCTGTAATCTCTAGTCTCTAGTCTTAGTGGGCTTTCAATGTCACCATAGAAGTGCAGCCAGGTGGATAAAGGTAGCAGACTTAACCTAATTTTCTTGTCTCTATTCCTCCCTAAATTCAGTAATACTACAGAAAATGGATAAAATAGGACAAAGAAAATAGCAGATTCACAACAAATATAATTTTGTAAGATGGAAAGTAAATAAATGAGCAGTATCTAATTTAGAATATTCATGAACGTGACCTGTGGAAAGAATTGGAGAAAATCAAGATAACACCTAGTTTATGCCATACAATCTTTCATATTCTCAGATTTTGGTGGTACAAAGATTCTTTGGAAGTAGTGGTGAAGAAGGGAACCAAATAAGAGGAATGCTTTATAGTATTTTTAATAAATAATTAGACTTTCAAATCTCGTCTATCACTCCATGCAGGTTTGAAAACTCTCTACATTTTTTATTTAAAGAAAGTAAAACCCAAAGACTCAAAATTATGTGATTTGCATTCTGAGGAAGAGTTTACCTCTTTCAAACAAGGTATTTAGGTTGGAGATTTGCATAATAAATGTTGACACTCTCAGCCACAAGCCCCAAACACTCTGCTGAGACACTTAAGGAAAACTTCTACCATAAAATAAACAATCCTGATCATATAAATACAACTTGAAGGAAACAGACAATGCAAAGAGAAGACAACTTCAAGAAAAGTTATACAAGAACAAAAATGTACTCTTGAACATTAAAAATAATAGGGAAAACAGACTAAAAATCAATAAAATTCCTGGAAAACAAAGTTGAGATTATTTCATGGAGAGGAGATTAATGAATAGAATATAAAGTATGAATAAAGAAATTCCAGCTTCTATTATGTGACAAATGGAAATTTAAAGGAAGATTTAAAGGACATAGATATTCCAAGACTTGAAGAGTTGATGAGAAGGCAAGTGAAAAGGAGAAGCATCTGATGATATCTTAATTTGTGGCTTAGTTGCCTGGGTGGTGGTGAAAAGAATTTAGATAATGATGATCAAAGATGAGGCCCCGATGGAAATCATAAGAAAATGCTCAATTTCAGGTGGTCATTTCAGATTGAGGCATCTGTAAGACCTAAAATACAGCTGTCTAGGAGGTAGCACTGATATCCCTGCTATACATATATGCCAAAGTTTCTCAAACGTGGTCAATTTTGAGTCCCAAGATACAATAAAAATGTCTGGCCCTAAGGTCCAGGCATTTTTATTTTCAGAATTGTGGAAAAGTCTGGGGGATGGGATGGAGTACTGGTTTCTAATGGGTAGAGGCCAGGGATGCTGTGCATCATAAAATATATAGATAGTTCACCACATCATAGAATTTTCATATCTATATATGGCAGAGGAGAAATGAGGGTGTTGCTAAGATTTAACAGGCTCTTCTCATTTGCCAGACTTAGTCCAAATACTTTGTGTGAATTAACTCATTTAATAGCCACAATAACCCAGTGAGATATTTCTTTTTTAGCCTTATTTTATAGATGGAGATAAACGATTAAGAGGAGTTCCATATCTCATCTAGAATTGCATAGTTAGGAAGTGGAAAAGTTTGCATTAAAATGAATGTTTAAAAACTTCATTACATCACTTAATTGAGATGAAATCCACGAACATATATTGTGGTAAAGTGATGCTCTAATAATTTCTTACAGATCGCAGAGGCTTGTAGGACAGTAATAGAAAATGGCATGGGACTGTGTGTCAGGACCTTCTTTAGAGCTGTGTCTAGGGTCCTGGGAATACTGAGGGGAGAAACCAAGGGGACCATGAGTCCTTTGAACTGGGGAGTAGGAATTCCTCATGTGGAGTATAAGATGAGAACACTGAGTCCCAGAGGATCGTGCTCTATGATACAGGATGTAAACACAGGCTCTGAAACTTCTACTGTCAAGTGGCTAATTAAACTTTGGAGGAATTCATGTGGGAGAGGATAATTTTCTACACACTTGATCAGTTTCACCAGAATTATACCACATGAAGTTCATTTCGTTTTTGGACACAGCTGATTTTTTGTGGGGCACATATAAGGTTGTTGGTTTCCTCTTTGCAGGTGAAGAGGATTTTCTGGGCAAATTCTCAAGTAGAAATCACCTGTTTGTCCCCAAAATACCTTTTCTAGAATGTAAAAGACTGAGGACTGTGCTGATGGACTAGTGCCTCTTTCATCGTCAGAGGCTTTGTCCCCACAGGACAGTGGGGAAGAAGGGACATTTAGTTCCCACATCTGTGAGGTCTCCAGGCAAAAGGAATCATCTCTGAATTACTAATTTCCCTCCAAATCCACAACTACGTAAGTCAAGGATTCTGTGGGAGCATGCCAAATCTTGACACGAGACTGTTGGAGGAAATGAGGTGGCATTAGGATGCCTTGCTGTTGAATTAAGTCCTTTATCTTGTAAACCAGAAGAGCAAGAACTCCCTTTGCAGACAAAGCCTGAGGGTACATCACAAATGCCACCCTTACCCCTGCTCCTATAACTCATGCCAGTGAAGTGAATGGCTGTGGAAAATGACTCTTCAGTGACTCAGTTTATCCTCATGGGATTAACAGACCAACTTGAGTTCCAGCTGCCCTTGTTTTTTCTGTTTTTGGTGAACTATATGGTCACTGTGGTGGGGAACTTAAGTTTAATCAATCTTATTTACCTCAATTCTCACCTTCACACACCCATGTGCTTTTTCCTCTTCAATCTCTCCTTCATTGATTGCTGCTATTCATATGTCTTTACCCCTAAAATGCTGATGAGCTCTAATTCAGAAAGGAACATCATCTCCTTTGCAGGATGCATGACAATTTTTTTTCTTCTGCTTCTTTGTCAGCTCTGAGTGCTATGTGCTGACAACCATGGCTTTTGATTGCTATATGGCCATCTGTAAGCCCCTGCCATACATGGTAACCCTGTCTCCTCTGGTGTGTTCTCTGCTGATCTCTGCTGCTTACCCGATGGCATTTGCTGCTGCAATGGCTCATACAGGGTGTATGATCAGGCTGATGTTCTGTGATTCCAAAATCATCAACCATTACATGGGTGACATCTTCCCCCTGCTCCAGCTCTCCTGCAGCAGCACCTATGCCAGTGAGTTGGTGGCTTCCATTATTGTGGCCACAGTTATCATCTTTTCTAGCCTCATTATCTGCATCTCTTTTGCTGTGATTCTTTTCAACATCCTTCACATGTCATCATCTAAGGGCTGGCCCAAAGCCTTCAGCACCTGTAGCTCCCACTTAATAACTGGTGGTCTTTTCTATGGATTTGGGCTGCTCACTGATGTCAAGCCAACATCTTCGGGATATTTGGGACAGGAGAAGTTTTTCTCAGTGTTTTATACCAATGTGGTGCCCATGCTGAACCCCTTTATCTATAGCCTGAGGAACAAGGATGTCAAACTTGCTCTGAAGAAAACCCTGAAGAGAATAAGAAATGGAACAAAACCAGTGGTGCTGCCTTAGTCCCTTCCTCCATGGCTGTGTCTTTTTCTGCTCTTCCTGCTGCTCCTCATCTCTTCCATGCTATTCTACTTTTGCATCTCTTCTTTCCTTCTAAAGTCTTCTTTGAAGAATTTTTAGTCTACCATCTTTTCTCACTTTTCAATATAACCATTTATTCTTTCAATATGTACATTTTTTTTCTCCATTTGGTTTCTTAAAGAAAAAGGTTTTGTGACCCGTAAAGTTTGCCACGTTCTTTACAAATATTACTGAAAGATAAGTCTCCTCATCCTGTTCTCTAAGTGAGGAAATGTTTATGGGACTTGACCAAGGTTCCACAGCTCATGTTGCAGAACCCAGTGAAGGAATGAAAGGAAAGAAGTAGATTGTGACAGAAGGGAGAGAATTCTGGAACACTGTTTCAGAATGAGCCTGAATGTGAGGTTGTCGTGGAAATGTCACCCTCAGCCTAATAACTGTAGCAGAGAGGGGATTGGTTTTGTTTCAAACTCCAAATAGGCACATGTCCCCAAAGAGGTTTGTTTCAGAGAGGGTCCAACGGGGTCAGCCTGAATGTAGGATTTAATCACAATCTTTTTTAAAAAAAATAATCATTTCCTGTGATGTAGAAAATAGGGCTCACAAAATTTCTTGTGTGAAATGCAGAAAAGAATGTGTACACCACTACCTTTAAATGAGATTAGGGAAAGATGCCCCTCACGGTGTATATCTGTCAGGGAGCATAGTTAAATATGTCTATAATTCTAACAGCTATCGTGAATTTTGAAAGGTTTGAAAACCTTGATGTTTAAAAATAGCCTTAAAATATAATAATGCCTGTTAAAAATGTTACTTAAACCTGATTACAGTTATTACTATGAGAGCAAATCATCAAATATTTACATCTAATGTGATATTTATCTTACCATAATAATTTTTTTAAAATCTTATTCCCCAAGCAGAACTTGAACACATAGTACATACTTCTAGCTTTCTTTGCTTATGTCTACTAAATTGCCTGGTTAAATAGCTTAAAATTATTTGGTTTTAATTTTTCTCAAAAATACATGTTTTTAAATTTCAATAACTGATAAAAATATAAGTAATATATCATCAAGTTCTATAGTCTTGGTACTTAGCTGAAAATATCATGTGAATCACAGATGAAGCACACTTGTGATTTGTACATTATGTCATATTCTCTAGCAGTCCCTGGTCGATTATGATCCAGGAAACATCCTGGCCCACGCCCCTTAAGTCAACAGGTTTATTTCACAGGTTTAATTTATATTCTTGTATTGACCTATCTAAACTAATCACCTTATTTTTTTAATCAAAATCACATTTTATAATATTTATAATTAAAATTGTTTAAATTTGAAACTCATTTTCTGAACTTAATATAATAAGAAAACTAGATATAAAAATTTAGAATTTATAGCCATTGCATGCTTAGAAGTTTTGTATCTGTAAACTGGTGAATTTCTTAGTCATGGATATTGCCATATACATCTTTCTTATCCTCTTGTTCTGTATCATAGATACTCCATAAAAATTTTAACCTGGAAAAAACTTTTTTTCGCTTACATTCATCCCCTTATTAATGCATGTGAAGGACATATATTCTTTACATAAAAGCTGTCGTTAATTATACTTTGTTCCTGAGCCAATCAGCTTTGGCCAGGTATAGTTGGAGTTCTAGCCATATTGCTCTGGAATCTTGTAACCCTTAAAAACCACTTCCAGGAGGTCAAGACAGGAGTAGGTCTGATATGACAGCACACAATACCTTTGGAAGGCAAGAAAAACAGATAATAAGGCATTCACTTGCCCTTTTAACAGCTAAACCGAAGAGCTGCTTCATCACCTAAACTTCAACTATGATAGCCACACCCAGAGGGGGGCATCACCCCTTGTAGGCAAGGACTCATGGGGCAGCTGAGGGGCCCAAAGAACAAGGTGTGCAGCCTGAGGTGCTGCAGTCTAGTGCTGGAGCCAGGCCAGGGATCCTCATGGTCCCTTCTCCAGGCACTAGCCCAAGTCTCAGTCTCCTCCTATCAAGCACTTCTCCCCACTTCCAACTATTGTGTCCTTTTCGTGGCATCTAGGCTAGTTGCAGTGTGACTGCTCTAATAGTGTACAAAGTTTCTGTAAATTAGGGTTTCTTTGCTATTTTGAAATATTTGAAATTAAAAGGTGAAATTTGGCTCCAGATTGGTTAAACATTTAATCTGTTAGCCAAAGAAAAGGCCTTTTACATTATTGAGATCTGATTTCATTGTAATTTTTGTATGGTTTTCAAAATGATTTTCAACTTTATTACTTACTTTTGCTTTCAATATTTCTTACAGATGGTGAGGATAAAAATCTTGTGATTATATTATAAAGAATTATTGACCAATCATTGTTTAAATACACAAAACCTGAAAAAAAGTATGTTTCACAAGCAAGCACAACTTTGCATTAAGAATAGGATGACTATTTGGAAATATTACCGAAGAAAAAATAAAATAATCACAATTCTTTTTCAAGTTACAAAATGGATAATTTTGAGTTCTGAATTGTTCACTGTAATATAGTAGATATTGAAAATACTTATTTTAAATTTTACCATCTGGCATAACAAACATATTGAAAAGTTCACAGAATATAACTTTAGAGTTCTATGAATAATGCAAGAAACCAAAGTAATCAGCACTTAAGTCATAAAATATTGCCAGAATATTGATATTTTATTCAATATTTAAGCAGTTTTGTTAAATAGGTATGTAGGTCCCCAAAACCAAGTCCAACAATTCCAGAAAAATGGTTATTAAATAGTTTTGATAGTCAATTATGCCCCATATTAGGGTAAGTGGACTGTGTGCTCACTATATATTCCAACTTTCGTGAATGACTTCATAGTTGGAGAAATATTTGCGTAAACATTCTTTTAATACTAAAAATGCAAGATGTCTAATATTGTAGTTTTATGAGGTTTTTTTGAGGTTTACTTCAATTAAATATTTGATAGACTTACTTTACCTTAACACATAATCATTTAAATAATGTATACAAAAATTTTTGTGGGCAAAATACATAGATGAGATGAGATGGTCATATAGATAGTTTATATTCTTTCCTTCTGAATGTTCCCATATCCTGTGGATCCCTTTGATTCCTGTACCTGAACCATTATTTTTGGGCCCCCAGTACACAGTTAACCATTTTAGTCTGTCCTGTGCCCTACTTTTATTATTATTCTCACTATCCAACAGCTTGTTAATGCTGGATTTTTAAAGGAAACTTTGGAGAAAAAAGGAGAAACAATGGAAAATATACACAACAAAAATTAATCAATTTTCCTAAGTTGAATAGTTTTCTACAGGCCTTGTTGGGCTCACACATCTTTGTAAGCACTTAGTAAGGTCTTTTCTTCACAAATTCCCTCAACACGTCCTATTGATTCTCTGTCTCTCAGTGCTGATCTGGTTCCATCTTATTTGCCTAGAATTAATGCATTCATCTTTTCAACTTGTGTATTTAGGGACATACTCCAGTTATCTCTCTTTTCTAGACTGAAAATTTCCTTTTTTAAATTTGCCCCCCGCCCCAACTTCTCATTTCTTATATTCTGCCTGATGGAATTATCTTGTTACCCACTGATTTTGAAGTATAGTCACACTGATGCTTCTTGAGTCTTCGTGAGTGAAGTGGCCCTTTCTGACTTTGCCATCTGGCCCTTCTGAAGCATTTGGTGTTATGCCTTTCACTTCTTCACCCTTGCCTGAGGGACGCTGTCAGTGGCCATCTTGTGACCATAAATGGAAATCCTGTTCAGATCGGACCCTACATTGAGGGAACAGGTCCAAGAAAAGGATTGAAAGGAACAAGGTCTTGGTCACATCATCCTTGATCAGGATTCACCCTAACCTAGAAAATCCTTTGAATTATCTATTAATGAAGGAATAACTTCCTTTTATTATATAAGGTATTTATGGCCAAATACCAATTTTATTCACAATAATTTGACTGGTTCTCTAACTGTGACTATGAAATGTGCACCTATGTGAATGTATTTGCTTATATTATATATCACTACTCAGAAAAAATGTAGCCAAGTAACATAAAATGTTGTAAATCAACGTGGAGTTTGACGGTGCCGGGAACGATCCAAAGAGAGATTGGGATCAGGGGACCTCACTCCATGTGGAATGCAGGCAAGTTTATTTAGATTGAAGCTACTTTTTATACTACAAAGCTGAAAACAAAAGTAGGGAGTTCTTCACTAGGTTCTCAGCTTGGTGCGTGAGAACGCTACCTGTTTGTG
>JAQZBX010081403.1:0-13689 GCA_029593785.1 Cabassous unicinctus | reverse complement strand
TAGCCACATTAGCCTAACCATCTAAGTCCACCCCTTGTCAACTTGCTAACCATACCCATTACCTTAAGCCATACTTCGTCTCTAAGTAAAAACAATAACAGACATGTATATATATATAAATATATATATTTCCAACTAAGAATATTCAACTATCCTGAGTACAATCAGAAACCCATTAATTCTCTACAGAATAAGGTGCAAGTCCTTGGGTAATATTCACTCTTAAACTTGACATATCTAAATATTATGATATGACACTAATACAACTTGTCATATGATTAGGGAAAAGGTTTCCAAAGAAAACAAAGATATTTGTTTTATTTATGACAATCATACTCATAACAAAACAAGGAAGAAAGATTCATGACTATTACAGCCCCTGTTTTTGTAACTGACCACATGGTTGAAGTTCATATGTATCACTACCTTCTTTCACTACCCATTCCATGTTCCTGTTACTCTCGGCAAGTACTTCAGCTGGCTGTAGTTCTTTGCCTGGTGGGGTTAACCAAACTTTCATTCCTGAAGATTCCGGGGCAGTTTTAGTCCTGCTTGGATTGGGTTGTTGCAATTATCCACTGACTTTAATCACAGGGCATGGCAGTACAAAGAAACACCCTAGAGGATCTCCTGTATTCCATGCAAACTCTTCTTTACACCCATTATGTAGATGCAGTCCTATTTCCTCTTGATAGTTAGGATCAATCACCCCAGCCAGTACAGTAATTCCTTTCTTTGCCTGTTGATTCAGAGGTAAGAGGAGCCCAAAGGGGCCAGGTGGCAGTCTTAACGTCCAGTTCAATGGAATCATTGATATGTTTCCTGGTGGAAGCATTCCTCCTTTTAGAACTAAGACCTGTAGACCAGCAGAGCTTAAGGTGGCAGGCACAGGAAGCAAAAGTATTCCTAGTGGATCACTAGGGTTAAGAGTGAGTGGTGCCACTCCCATTTCCACCCCTTGATTCCTGGGTCCATGAATCCTGGCTATGGGAGAAAGAGCAACATAGAGTGGATGCTGATTCAGAACATACTCAGCTTCCTGGAGAATATTGCCCCAGCCCTGCCAGGTATTGTCACATAGTTTGCACCATAATTGCGTCTTCATTAGGCCATTGCACCATTCTATCAATCTAGCTGCTTCAGGATGATAAGACAAATGGTAAGACCAGTGAATTCCATGGGCATATGTGCATTCCCACACAACATTTGCTGTGATATTGGTTCCTTGATCAGAAACAATTCTGTGTGGAATGCCATGGTGGTGGATAAGACATTCAGTAAGTCCACAGATGGCAGATTGGTCTCTCAGCAGGGGCTCTGGCAAAGTCAGCTTTGGGGAGGGAGGGTCCATGTTGCTGAACCCAGACATAACCTCCATACCTACCTCCATGACCACTTCATTCATGAGCCAATAGGTAATGACATTAGTGGCTGGAGAAAGAGACTGAGCATTAGACCACAGAGCAGGTCATCTTATCTACTTGATTATCAAAATCTTCCCCTGGTGAAGTCACCCTCTGGTGAGCATTCACGTGGAACACAAATATTTTCATGTTCTTTGACCACTGAGAAAGTTATATCCACATAACTCTTTCTCAGATCTCTTTGTCACTAATTTTCCAATCATGTTGCTTCAAGGTCCCTGAACATCCAGCCAAACCATTAGCAAAATCCTATAAATCAGTGTACAAACACATTTCCAGCCATTTCTTCTTGCAAACAAAATGAACAACCAGGTGCACTACTTGAAGTTCTGCCCACTGGGAGGATTTTCCCTCACCACTGTCCTTCAGGAATGTTCCCAAAAGGGGCTGCAGTGCTGCAGCTGTCTGCTTCTGTGTGATAACTGCATATCATGCAACACCATCTGTAAACCAGGCCCGAGGTTTTTCTTCCTCAGTCAACTGATTATAATGGACTCTCCAAGAGACCAAACCTGTGAGCTGGTAAATAGAAGGTTACATGGCAGGGGTGGTGACCATGGGCATTTGGGCTGCTTCCTCGTGTAATTTACTTGTGCCTTCAGGATCCTCTCAATTGCTATATCAAATATATCATTTCCAGTTTATTATAAAGTCCTGTTGTGCATGCCAACTTTATGGTTTGATGTTTTAGACAATACCTAGCTCATGATAGGCGACTCAGGTCATGGTAAGTTAATGGCTCATGGTTAAGGGTTCACTCTTTACTAAGGCCCAGTAGCAAACCAAATCTGTTTCTCAAAAAAGAGTAATTATCTGCAGAGAATGGCAGGGCTTTTCTCCAAAATCCTAAGGGTCTGCATTGTGATTCTTCTAGAGAGTCTGCCAAAGCTTCCAGACAGCATCTCTATTCGCCATTGACATTTCCAGCAACATTGAATCTGCTGGATCATGTGCCCAACTGGTAGTGTAGTTTGCATAGCAGCCTGGACCTTTCACAGAGCCTTTTCTTTTTCCCTTCCCCAATCAAAACTAGCAGCTTCTGGTCATGTGGTAAATGGCCTGGAGTAGCACACCCAAATGAAGAATGTGTTGTCTCCAAAATCCAAAGAGACCAACTAAGCATTGTCCCTCTTTTTTGGTCATGGGGCGGCAGGGGGCGGGGCCAGTGCTAGATGCAACAGCTTATCCTTCACCTTAGAAGAGATATCTCAACATGCCCCACAACACTGGACACCTAGAAATTTCATCGAGGTGGAAGGGCCCTGTATTTTTGTTGGATTTATATCGCATTTTCTCTCATACAAATGCCTTACCAATAAATTTAGAGTCTTTGCTACTTCTTCCTCACTAGGTCCTATCAGCATGATATCATAAATATAATGGATCAGTGTGATGTCTTGTGGAGGGAGAGATGATCAAGTTCCCTGTGGACAATATTATGATAGAGGGCTGGAGAGTTGATATACCCCTGAGGCAAGACAGTTAAGGTATATTGCTGGTTTTGCCAGCTGATAGCAAAGTGTTTCTAGTGGTCCTTACTAATGGAAATTGAGAAAAAAGCATTTCCTGGATCAATAGCTGCATACCAAGTACCAGGGGATTTGTATGATTTGCTCAAGCAATGATTCCACATCTGGGACAGCAGCTGCAATTGGAGTCACCACCTGGTTAAGTTTACTATAATCCACTGTCATCCTCCAATATCCAATTGTTTTCTGGTCAAATAGGAGACTTAAACAGGGTTGTAGTGGGAATCACTACTCCTGCATCTTTCAGATCCTTCATGATGACACTGATCTCTGCTATTCCTACAGGATTACAGTATTGCTTTCAATTTACTATTATGCTAGACAAGGGCAGTTCTAGTGGCTTCCAGTTGGCCTTTCCTACCATAATAGTCCGCACTCCTCAAGTCAGGGTTCCAATGTAGGGATTCTACCAGTTACTGAATATGCTTATTCCAATTAAGCATTCTGGAACTGGGGAAATAACCACAGAATGGGCCCAGGGAACCACTGAAACCTCTGTGAGACAAACCTGAGCTAACATTCCATCAATCACCTGACATCCATAAGCCCCAACTCTGACAGGTGGACTGCAGTGACATTTTGTGTCTCCTGGAATTAACGTCACTTCTGAGCTAGTGTCTAATAATCCCCAAAATGTCTGATCATTATCTTTTCCCCAATGCACAGTTACTCTGATAAAAAGCCAAAATGATCCTTGGGGAAAGCTAGGAGGAAGAGTAACAGTATAGATTTTGGCAGTTTAACAGGATCCTTCCCCAAGGAGACTTGTCCTTCACTTCATTCAAGGGGCTCTGGGTCTGTAAACTGTCTCAAGTCAGGGAATTCATTAAGGAAACGTGATTCTCTGCATTTGCGTTTCTAGTTAAGGTTTTGTTCCCTTGACCTAGAACACTTCTGCTTATACAGATGCAGAAGGAATTTAGTAGACTGCCCATCTATTTCACTTCTAGGTTCCCTGTGAGCTATTAGCCAACTCCATAACTCTATGCAACTCAGACTACTTTGATTGTTGCTTTGAATCTGCCTTTCATTGAAGTAGCCAAGCCCACCTTGTCTTTGGCAATTAATTGCCTATACTTGACTTTTATTGGCCCAAGATCCCAACATCCCCATAATGTTTTAGGATTCTAATTCCATTACAACCCTCACTATAGTAATATCTGAACTACAGAGAAGATCAATGACACAGCTCTTCAGAGAAGATGGAGTTAGTCTTACAAATTTATTCCTCACAGTCCTGGTTAAAGGTGTGTTTTCTGGACATTCATGGGGTAGGTAGGCAGGTCTTAAATGGTATATCCATTCTAGCACTCCAATCTTTCTAAGCCTTTTAATTCCATCTTCTACTGTATACCAGGGCAAATCAGGCATCTCAACCTCATACATACTAGACCATCTTTTGGTCTATGTTTCAGTCAGCCACCCGAACAAACTGTTAGAGCCAGTTCTAAAACCTCATCCTACAGCATTGAATCAAGAATTTCTGCTTAGTAGGCCCATATCAATAAATTCAGCCAGATTCAAGTTTGTATTACTTCCACCATTATCCCATACCCTAAGTATCCTTTCCCAAACATATTTCCCTGATTTCTGTCTATATAAGTTGGAAAACTCTTGCAGCTCTTTTAGAGTATATCATACTTGTTCATGGGTCACACTTTGTATTTCATCTTTGGGGGCTTGTTGTGATTTTAGTCTAGTAATAGGTCTTGAAGAGAAGAGGTGAGGTGAGGGTGGGCAAGGAGACAGATTAGAAATGCCTTTCAAGCTACTGACTTCAGGGTATTCCTTAGAATTTTAATCTGGTAAGACAAGATTAATGTCTTCAGGCAGGGGTTGGAAGGCAGATTCCTCAGAACAGGGTGGAAAATGGGCAGTACAGGCTTTAGTTTCGCTGGTACCAACCCCAGGGCTGGAAGGGGGTCCAGACTCCCTGGGGCAGGCTAGAGGTTGGGTGAAACAAGGTTGACAAAGTATGGTCTCCACAGGGCAGGCCATCACAGGTTTATCTGGCAAATTCTCAGCAAAATTGGGGGTTCCAATGTCTTCACCAATGTCATCATCATGCCATATGTCTCCATCCCAATCCTCAGGGTTCCACTCCTCTCTGATCAATGCTTTCACTTTAACAGCAGACACCCTGGGAAGTTGATATTTTAGTTTCCTTTGTAACTCTGCTTTTCTACAATGAGAATCTGAGTCTGGCTTTCAGAGGTGTCAAGCTTGTGACTGCAGGAAACAAGATTTTCTTTTAGAGCACACATAGTAACTTTCACATCATTCACGCAGCATTTAAGTTGCAAATTTGATGCATTTAGCTCATCCCTTTCCTTTGTATCTATATCCAGAGTTTTTAGGAGGAGCCAGCCAACATCATTGTACCTTTTGACTCCACAAAACTTTGTTAAGTTTATGAAAACACTCTCACCCAGATCTTTGCTTCTTATCAGCATGGAAGTAGGGGAATCCAGTGATGATAGTTTGCTTATCTCCATTGCCACCTCACGCCATGGACTGTTAGCAGTCTCTTCATTATTGGAAAATGAGTCATTATTACCCTTGAGTACAATCAGAGTAGAAAGCCAATTGCAAACTTCCAGAGCCACTTCAGAAATCTTATGTTTACAATTCTGTTCCTCAAGAAACACTCCTGGTACCAAGCTGTATAAGTCAGTTTTCTGTAGGGAAACAAAATCAACAGGAGGCATCTTTAAATAGTATAAGATTTTATAAAATTCTCTCACATAATCATGAGATTGTGCAACTCCAGATTCTGAAGCCAGACTGCAAATCAGGGGCTCAAATGACAGTTCAATGAAGGTCCTTGATGAGTTTCTGGGAGGCGATGGCAGACCAAAGAGGAGCTGGGAAACTCTCTCTGAATGTTTAAATCACTTCTTCTTCTAAGGCATTCAACTGATTGGATAAAACAACATTCATTGCCTTCATCAATCTCCTTGGTTGATCATAGTTGTAATCAGCCATCTATGCAGTAAACTCAATGATGTCTAAAGTCCATAAATCTCCTTGTAATACAATTAGCCCAATGCTTGCTTGACCAAACCACTTGGCACAATTACCTGGCCAAGTTGACACATTAGCCTAACCATCACACTAGTATACAGAAATAAAAATATATTTTTTATTGATCTCGCTATCCTCAAAACTTGCTAAACTCATTTACTACTTCCATTTACATTTTTGAATATACCACTAGATATTCTATATTAATGATAATGTTGTCTGTGAAGAAAAAGACTATTTTTACCACTATGGATGGCTATTATTTCAGCACTGAACAGTTATATTAGCTATTGCTAGATGGCCTTCCTTTGTCAAATTGAGCAATTTGAATTTTATTCTTAGTTTTCTCAGATTTTTTCTCAGTAATGGGTGTTGAATTTTATTAGAAGACTTCTCTGTGTCTGTTTAAATAATCATTTTTTTTTTGTTTCTTAATGCAGTGAATTACATTGATTCATTTTCTAGTGTTGATATCAACAAAGCTTTCAGCAGAGAAACTCCATTTTTTCATAACTTATTATCATTTTTATATATTGTTAGATACAATTTGATAAATATTGTTTAGAACTTCTATATCTATATTCATGAAGGATAAGGTCTGTAGTTTTATTTTCTTTTTAATGCATTTGTCTGGTTTTGGCATAAAGGTAATGCTGGCCTCATAGTTTAAATGGAAAAGTATTTGCTCAACTTCAATTCTTTTGCATGAATGTGTGTATAATTGATAGTGACTTTTAAGAAAAATTTTAGTAAGCTTCACCATTGATGTCATCTAGATCTAGCCTGTTTTGTGGGGAGGTTTTTAACTACAAAGCAATTACTTTAACAGAAATAGGGTTATTCAGTTTGCATATATCTTCTTGCATAACAATTGTTAGTTTGTGTCTTTTTAGGATTTTGTCCATTTCATCTAAATTGTCAAAGGTTTTAGTATAAAGCTGTTCATAGCATGTCCTTACTTTTATTTTGATAACTAAAATCTGTAGTGATGTCTTCTTACTCAATTCTGAAATCAGTAATGTATTCCTTATCAATTTTCCATTATCATTCTGACCAGAGTCTTAATAATTTATAAAAGTTTTTTTACCTTAACTCCTATAGGAATGTAATATAAAAGCAAAATAATCTTCAAAAAGAAATTTAAAAAGCAATCAATACATCTAGTTTTAGAAATAAATGTTGTCATGGCTATTTTGAAATGATCATTTATATTAAAAAGATACAAAGAAATAAGTTTATTTTAAGTATCAAGATATGCAGCAAAATATAAAATCAAATGAATAATATCAAAGAAATTTTGTAAAAGCTCTATATTCTTAAGTTTCAATCACCTCATGATTTCTTTTGAGCAATTCATTATTTTGTAGCTCTGTCTTCATAAAATTCTAAATTCAATTATAACCAAGTAGTAATGAATTCTACTAATGTCTAAATTACTGCATCTAAGTTCAGTCACCATAAAAGGAAGCCAGAACTTCTGGAAGATATGACTCATTTCAGATATAGGGAAGAAAATGTTCAAAAAGGGCCTGGAAGTTATCATTGTACCAAAAAGCACAGAAGCAATCTAAAATTAAAGGGAAGGACACAGTAGTCAGAGTTCCAACTTACCTAAAAAAAGAAAACTTGAATATCTAAAATATAAAGATTGTTGTGGCTTAAAATTCATCACATATCAGGGGTCAGCACAGTTTTTCAGATAATGGCCAGTGTTTTAGTTTCCTAAGCTGCTCCACAAATACCATGAAAAGGTTTGGCTTAAACAATGGGAATTTATTGGCTTACAGTTTTGAGGCTAAAAGAAAGCCAAAATCAAGGTGTTATAAAGGTTGCCCCTAAAGTGAGCAGCTATGAGAACACCCTTCTTCCCTCTTCTCTGATGCTCACTTTGCATAACCAGAGGGTTCCCCTTCCATTACTGTTGCCATCACCAGCTATCTGTCTCATGATATGAGAATTTATACACCAGAATACAAAGGTGTTGGATTCATTGCTTTGATCAATGATTTGAAAAAATAGATATACCTTTGTGCAATACATTTAGAATATTTTCTTTCTCATCATTGTTTAATATGACATCAGAACTTGTCCAATAAAAAGGTCATATGTATGCAATAAACTACACTGAACTGAGTTTATTCCATTCACTTGTAAGTTTTATTAAGTAAAATAGGTATTTTGTGGCAGACTAAGATAATATGAAACTTATTACAAATGAAAAAATTGTAAAACTGTAAAATAGTATAAAATGTAGAATCCTCTTAATGTCACATTATATTACAATTTATATGAAATTACAAAAAAAGTGAAGTTTACTATTATGGAAATATAATATAAAGCTGCCATAAAATTAAAAATAAATGACAAAGTAAGTTTAATGAATTCATGATAATTCTTCAAAAATATTTTCTGGTATATAATTCATTTTTAAAATGTTTACTATGATTTCTTTTGACTATGTACTTTCATAAACTCACTCATTTGAGATCTCTAAAATCCTTATCGAATAGATAATTCATGTTTTAAACTGAGAATACCAAATTGAGCATGGTAAGTGACCGAGCCAATACCATTCATTATGCTTTGCAACAGTCTAAACGAAATTCTTAATCAAATATTTGCACAAGTATTTTAAAGCTATGAAATCATAATTGGCATACTCTCAATTGTATCTTCACAAAAAATGTGAAAAAATACTTCAAAATATTGTAATATAGAAAATAACCCTAAGGCATTATTTTGTAGTGATAATATCACAGAGGTCTAAGACAAAGGGTTGAGGAAAATGACTTTCTGTTTACCAAGTCTTGATACTTCTTATAAATTTTGGAATAAAACCCACTTTCCCATTCAAACAATTACTTCATTGGTTTGTTTTCTTCCTTCCTTCCTTCCTTCCTTCCTTCCTTCCTTCCTTCCTTCCTTCCTTCCTCCTTCCTTCTTTCCTTCCTTCCTCTTTCCTTCTTTCTTTCCTTTTGCACATCCCTCCTTCTTTCTCTTTTTCTTACTATTCCTGCCCACTCCCATTGCCATAACAAAATGATTTTGAACTCAAATTCCATATTTTCTTATTAAATAAAATTATCTAATTTTTTTTTCATAAAAGTAAATCATGAAGGACAAAAATGGGTGATGTCAAAGAACATTTGAAGGAGGAATTATTTTACCAAAATAATAAATCCAGGACAATGGATTTTACTTTTTTAAATCCAATACAATGTATGGTATTGATCCATTGATCCATCTTTGCCTAAAAGACCACAATGGGTTGTCAAATGGTATTTTAATATTTTGTGACCTTTTTTTGGAAGATGTTAAGCATCAATCGATAAACTCTTTAGTATAGAGAATATCAGGTAGAGTTAAATGAAAGGAAATTTAGGCTGATCCTATATAATATGCTTTTTTTTTAGATTCTTTAAAAAAACTATAGTCCCCTAATTTACATGTTCCCCAATTCTTTTCAAGTCCTATACTTGTGAAGTTCATTTAAAAAAGCCAAATCCCAGAAATAGATTCCAAATATTATTTCAGGGCAGGCAGCAACTCCTTTCTATGTACAGCTATAGTGACTATTTGATATTTGCCATTTAAAATGTCTCAGGTCTGTGTCCAATTACCTAGGAAGCCAATTGACCTAGAACCAAAAAATTGCTAAAGAAGTTGGATGGGACCCAAAGAAAAGTGAGCCCAACTAGATAGTATTTATTTAAAAAGCCAGTTAGATAGTATATTTTAGCCAAATCAGAAGGAAATGATAACAAGTTCATGTTCTCATAACAAAGTGGCCAAGGCCATAAAGAGCATTATTAAGGACAGGGACCATGCATGAAAAGAATTAAGATTCAAGCATCAGTCAAAAATCTAAACCTTATATGCACAGTGTGACTGTCTATGACTCCAGTAATCTTGTTCTGTGGAACTTGAGCAAAATTTGTCCACTTCATTCTGTCATCTGTTTCTGAAGGACTTCTTTTTGCATATGTGTGTCTCTTTCCTTGCACTTTAATCTTTTTCAAAATGGATTTAGTTATTTTAACTATCTTACATATAAATTGAGAATAATCTTACTTACATCTAGAAAAAAAACTTATGCTTCAATTTTGATCAGATTAGTGATATATTTGAATATCAGTCAAGGGAATAGCCATCTTTACTATGTAGATTCTTTCAATCCATGAATGCAACATGTCTCTGTTTTCATCATTGTTTTATAGTTTTCAGGATGCAATCCCTGTACATGTTCTGTTAGATTTATAGCTCAGTATTTCATGTTATTGAGCAATTGTAAATGGCATTCATTTTAAATTTGTTGCCCAGATATTCATTTCCAGTATATTAAAAATCAATAAAAATTGATTTTTTCATTTAAAAATGTGTTATTTCTACCAATGTTACAGCTGTCATAGCATTAAAGCTGTTTTGGTTAGTGGGTCCCACTTCCTCCATTTTTTTCACTCCTCAATCTTGAGGAAATTAGGAAGATGTTAGTCTGAGAACAGAGGTAGATATTATACAGACATAAAAATGGAATTGTTTTGCTTGCAGTAGAAAATATTCCTTATTTTTGGGGTGGGGTTGGTCCATCCTTATCACTTTAGTTGGTTGGACACAGCAGACCTGAATAACTGGAGCAGAGGACTTGACAGTGTAGCTACTAGGTTTCAGGGCTCAACCAGAATATAAACAATCCTAGGATTTTAATCTCTGAGAACTATACTTAAAAGGAGAATTGAAAATTATAGGGTCAGATAAAAGCAGTAGAAAAATCATGATTAAGGAATTTAGAAATGGGTATATCTATGTTATATTGGGGAAATAGATTTGCATATATTCCAGGGTAAGGTCCACTGAGGAAGTGTTAATTTCATGAAGCCGTGTGGCTAGACTACGGTGTCCGGATATCCCTAGGGCACTCCCAAGCACTTTTGTGTAAGGATTTGTTTATTCAAGCAGTTTATGAAGTCTGTCTGTTATCTGCATAAGTGCAACCTCCTGAATGGCCTCCCAACTCACTTTGCAATCTCTTGGACATAAAAATTCTATTTTATTTACTATTTCCTCCTTAATCAAATTCTTTCTTCAAATGCATCACTGATTAACACATGTTAATAATCCCTTGGTGCCGGACAGTTTCTCCCAGCGAGTCATGTCCCACGTTCAGATGGAGGGTACAGAGGTTATTTGCAGAGTTTGGCTTAGAGAGGGGCCACTTTTGAGTAACCAGAAAGTTTTCAGGGAGCAACTCTTAGGTACTAATTATACTTATGCTTAATTTCATTATTACAGGATTAAGTTTCATAAATGCAAGGCTTAAAATTAAGGGCTTGGTTTGTTGGCCTGTTTTCTTTTATTAGGAAAGGCCTAGATAATCCAGGGCTTTTAGCCATTTTATTTGAGACAAAAGCAGACTTCCCCAGAAGGGAAGTTTAATATTATGCTAGCTACTGTAGGGACCTTTAACTACCGAGATCTCAAAGAAATGAAAAATCTAATCATCAATTTTATATGGAAAGTTAGACAAAGCCATCTTGAATAAGAATAATGAAATTGTAAGACTCACACTTCCTGATCTTAAAAGTAATTACAAAGCTGTACTAATCATAAAAACAGCATGGCACTGGCAGAAGGAAAGACATATGGACTAATGTAATCAACTGAAAATTTCAGAAATTAACACTCCATTTTGACCTACTGATATTTGACAAAGGACCAGACTAAAGACCACTCAATTGAGACAGAATAGTCTCTTCAAAAAATGGTCCTGTGAATATTGGCTCCATTTGCAAAAGAAAGAATCTAGACGATAACAACCTTAATATAAGATCAAAATATAAATATAATATAAAAAAACCTTAATATAAGAGTAGAGCTAGAAAACTCCTAGAAGAAAATATAAGGCAGCATCTTTAGGAACTTGTGTTAGGCAATGATTACTTAGACTTTACTCCCAAAGTACAAACAACAAGAGAAAAAAAAAAATAAGTAAACTGACCTCAACAAAAATAAAAAAAAACTCTACACCCAAAGGACTGTATCTTGAAAGTAAAATGCCAGCCTAACACAATGAGGAAAATGTTTGGAAACCACATATCCAATAAAGGTTTAATATCCAGTATATTTAAAGATATCCTTCACCTTAACAACAAAATCACAAACAACCCAATTTAAAAAAATGGACAGAAGCCAGGTATAGAGCTCTCTCCAAAGAAGTATATAAATGTCCAGAAAACATATGAAAAGATTCTCAACATCATTAACCATCAGAGAAATGCAAACCATAACTACGAGATGCCATTTCACAACTTTTAGAGTGAGTACTAAAAAAAATGGAAAATTACAACTGTTGGAGAGGATGCAGAGAAATATGAACACTAACTCACTGCTCATGGCAATGTAAAATGGTGCAACTGCCGTGGAAGATTTTGGTGGTTCCTCAGAAATAGAATTACCACATGACCCAGTTTACCCACTAGAAGTTATATTCCCAAAAGAATTTAAACAGGGACTCAGACAGATATTTGCTAATGAATGTTCATACCTGCATTAGTCACAATTGCCAAGAGATAGAAGCAAACCAAATATTGACCAACCAAGGAATGAATAAACATAATGTAGTATATACTGAATATAATTCAGTTGAGAAATGTAATGATATTCTGATACAAGTGCACAATGGGTGAACTTTGATGACATGTTTAGTGTAATATATCAGACACAAAAGGACAAATAATGTATGACCTTACAGATATATAGATGTTAACATAAACAAATTCATATAGTCAGAATCTAGAATATAGGTTATCAGGGGATAGGATATGGATAGGAAATGGGAAATTATGGCATAAAATATACAGGTTGCCTATGTGGAATGATGCACTTTTGTTGGTAATGGATGTTGGTGATGGTAGTATACACTGTGAATGTATTTAATAACACTGAAATATATGCCCATATGGTTAAAAGTTGTATATATGGTAACAGAATTTTTAAAAATTTAAAAATGACCATGGAAAGGCACTACACAAATAATGAACACTAAGTTAATCCATGGACTATAGCAAATAGAAAAATTATAAAAATATTTTTTCATCAATTATAACAAATGCTCCATAACAATGCAAGTTGCAAATAATAAGGTGGAATATGTGACTATTGTATTTTATGCCTAATTGTTCTGAAAACCCACAACTTCCCTAATAAAGAAAAAAAATAACATAAAATGGCAAGGTGAAACAGAGTAAACTTCTATTTGCTTTTCTTTTTAGTATTCTCATCCCTCATCTCTGTTGCCACTCATCACAAATACCACTTTCTACTCAAACACACATTCATTATGAACGGGCGTTAAAGCTGATATACAGAGCAAGATACAATATTTTTTCTGCTGATTAAGGTTTTGAAAATGACAGGATCAAGCAAAGTTAAAAAGAAGGTAAAGGGAAATAAAAGAAGATACAAATAAAAACAAGTTTAGGAAATATTTTGAGGAAGCAAGAAAGTGAAGGAAAAGTTAAAGGGATATGAAAACCTAAGAGAAATAAAATGGTGTTTTTAGAATGAATGAGATTATGAGGGGAGTAAGTTCAAATAAAAATAAAAGCATTAAAATTATTTTAGAAAATAAGTAATAAAAGGGGAAAAGTTTAACATGGAATACCCTTACATAATTAATATATACCAAAGTACTCATTTTCTTTTTTTTTTTTTTT
>JAQZBX010081402.1:0-13679 GCA_029593785.1 Cabassous unicinctus | reverse complement strand
TCATTTTAAGTAATTTCAAAAAATAATTTCATTAGGACTTGCAAGAGATCAAGAAGGAACTTTCAAAGACTGGCGAAGACAAATTGGTGGAAGAGTCTCCGGCCAGCAAGAGGCTGACCAAGAGGGTGCAGCAGATGATCGGGCAGATGGACACCCTGATCTCACAGCTGGAGGCGCACCCACAGGCACAGAGCCCGACCCAGGATGGGCCTGCAGGGTGAGTGTCTGGGAGAGGCTTCACCAGGGAGATTGCGGTGGAAGAGGGAAGGGGGGCGGGCCTGAAGGCTGGTGCTAGGGGGTGCCAAGAGGGGGCTGCTGCAAGGAGGGGAGGGCAGGAGGGTACTGGGGGGGCGCTGGATGGAGTGGGGAGGCATGGCCTATGGCCTGCAAGCATGGCTGCCTTGGGGCTTAAGTCCGTGTAATGCCTGAGCTGGCTGGAGTCCCGACAGGAAGTGCCTGCAGAAGGAGTGCAGCCAAGCACAGCTCTGGGTGGCGTGGGGTGGCTGGAGGCAGGGCCATGAGGGGGCAGTGAGGGGCCCGGGCCACTGGTCAGGGCTGGCGTGGTGGCCGGGCCCATGCAGGCTATGCCTCCCCAGGGAGAACGTCATCAGTGTCGCTGAGCTCGTCAGTGCCCTGAAGCAGATGAAGCACATTCCAGAACACAAGCTTGTCAGCCTGGCTTCAGCACTGGACGAGAACAAGGACGGCAGGGTCAACATCGATGACTTCGTCAAGGTGGGCCGGACCGGGGTGGCAAGCGGGCTGGAGCTGGGGGCAAGGAGTTAGTAAAGCTCAGACCAGAGTGTGACCCCGAAGCTCGGGTGACAGTGCCCGTCTTGGTCTCTGCATCACCTCGCCTGGCCGGTGTTGCTTGCCAGTCCTGGGTGTCGCCCAAGAGGCCCATTCTCCTGGAGTGAAGGCGTCCGCTCTGGTGCCAGCCTGGACACGACTCCACTGCTGCATCCCCAGCATGCCCAGGCTCAGCCTCCCGGAGCCTGGTGTCGTGGACACCTGGCAGTCGGAGGTCTGGGGTGCAGCTGGGGTAGGCTGAGGGCTAGCCTTGGGGACACCTGGCAGCCAGAAATCTGGGGGCAGCTGAGGCAGGCCAAGGGTCAGCCTTGGAATAGCTTTCAGCATGAGTGAGTTGTAAGTTCCAGTTTGAGAATTGCTCATCTGCTTTCCTTCATTACTGACATTGCTGAGAAGGAAGTGCCCTGGCCGCTCTCCATACGTTATGTTGACAAGTGACTGACTGTCCCGATCCCCGCCAAGCTGTCGGCTGAGTTCTTTCACTTCCCTTAGATGGCAAGGCAGCCTCGGGCCCAGGTGCTGAGCATGGCTCATTTGTCAGCAGCAAGGCCTGGAGGTGACCAGGCCGTCCCTGATCCCTCCCGGGCACCGCCTGCAGCTCCTGGGCCCCCTCCGTCCCCACCCCTCCTTTCTGCAGGCCCCTGGCTCATGGGACACAGGCTTGGAACCCCCTTGTCCCCTGCCGAGTGCAGGGGCTGGCCCGGCCTGGGGGGTGCCGGCTCTGAGGAGGCGCTGAGGCCCGTCTGCCTCCGGCCCTGTGTGGGAGCAGCAGGCTCTTCCCCCCTGTGTGCAGGTGATCGAGCTGATCGACAAAGAGGACACGCACATCTCCACCAGTCAGGTGGCCGAGATCGTGGCAACACTGGAGAAGGAAGAGAAGGTGGAGAAGGAGAAGGCCAAGGAGAAGGCGGAGAAGGAGGCCATGGAAGCGAAGAACTAGCTGCTGGCACTGACCGGGGGCGTGAGTGCTTGGAGCACTTCCTGGTGGCAACTCTTAATGTATTTTCTGGAATAAACCAAAAACTTACCATGATCCAAGTAATTTTTAATTTCCCATCATTCCATGAAGATCCAATCAGTCTGGAATCCCTGCAGCCCCTTCCAGGATCCACGCTGTGGGAGATGCTGCACGAGCCCATCCGTGTGGCCGAGCGTGCGGCCAGTGGGCCGGGGACTCACGGCTGCACACACGGCCCTGGCCCAGAGGCAGGCGTGGACAGGCTGGAGCCCGAGGGGCTGGGCCCTCCCTGCAGGCAGCGTGGCCGGTGGCCGGCGCCCACCCAGATTCGCATCAGGTGGCGGTGCTCTTCCCCTGGGAGGAGAGTGGACAGCGTGGACGCACCTGCTGCCTGCGTGGAACGGGGCGATGTGGACCTGGTGCCAAGTGTAAGTGTGGATGTAGTTTATCTGTACACGCTTTCAACGTCCAGTCTATGTAACTGTTGAGAAAACAGCGTCTGCTCCCCCCGCAGCGGCCTGTAGCGCCACTGTTGCTCTTCACGGGACCCCTGCCCTGGGCCACGTTGTGTATGTCGCCTTCGATACTGGCCTAACCCTTTTACTGAACCAGCCCAGGGTTTTCCCACTAGCAGTCCACGCGCTCAGGGACAAGCCCACGTGCCCCGTGCTGTCAGGCACCACGAAGCCCTTGGGAAGTAAGCGCCTCGCATTGGAGCAGCTTCCTGGATTACGGCTTTAGAAACGTTCCCAGCTTGGACTGTTGGCTTTTATTTTACCTGGGGGATCAGAGCAGTGGGCCCCCGGCCTGGGGACAGGCCAGTCAGACACTCATGCTGGGCGCCCCTGGTGGACGCGCCCCTGGGAGGCATTTTCTTAGTTGACACACTCCTGGTAAACACACGCCTGGCAGACGCCCTCTTGGTGGACATGTCCTGGTGGACACACGCCTGGCAGACATGTCTCAGTGTGTTTCCCCAGCACCGCCAGCACCCCTTCCTGAAGCAGCTTTGGCTTCTCGTGGTTTCCTGTGTAAAGACAAGATGTGGCCTACTCAGGAATTGGGGCTGGGTGGGCAGTGACCCCACATCGTCCTTCTGGGACCACAGTCGGATCCCCACCCCCTGTGGAGTGAGCAGGGGTGGCCACGCTCCTGGCTCCTGGGAAGTCTGGAGCCACGAGGCGGGCCCTCCTGAGAGCGATGAGGCAGCCTTTGGGCCCTGGACGCCCAGGCGTGGCCTGCGCAGCCAGCTAGGCAGGGTCAGAGGCTTGTCGGCGCTTTAGGGGAGAGTGGCCGCGCACGAAGCTGGCCCCGATCCCGGCATCTGGGGGCCTTGCTGGCAGGCCGGGTGAGTGTCGCTGGGGCTCCTGGCCCTTCTGCAGCGGGGCACGGGGCGCGTCATTGGCCCTCCTGTGCTGTCCAGACATGGGAATCTGCAGGCGCGGGCAGGAGCCAGGCGGCCTCGGCAGCGGCAGCTTGTGAGCCACTTGAGATGTGCTTATACTTGGCCATTAAGAGAACATCACAAAATAGGGATAAGACGATGTATTCTCAAATGTAAACCTTTGTTGTAAAGTAATGTTTGGGTCCCAAAGGTTTTTTAATTTCCATTATTTGAGGAAGAAGTATGTTTTGGATGCTTAATTAATATTTATAAATGACTTTAAACTTACTTTAGTTGCCTCGTTTTGTTATAAAATTGTACCTGTCTTTGGGAAATGAGCTTTGTGATTGCCCAGTGTGCCCTGCAATGGCAGGTTTTCCTTGCAAGTTGTGTTTTCTTAACTGGGGCCCAGTTTGAAGGTCAGCGGCGCCCTGGACCCCCCCACCTTCCTGCCTGGCGTCGGCTGTCGCTACCCATGGCGGTGCTGCCACCGCCTGCACGGGACCCAGCAGCCTGCCCACCTGTCGCGGAGGGGGACGGCGGCCTGCGGCTTGAAACCCTGAGCCGGGGCTGCTGCTCTCCAGCCAGGGCAAAGGCTGAGGCTCTGTGGGTAGTCTCAGCAGCGTTGAGCTGAAAGGGCTTCCCGTGCCGCTGTGAGGAACCAGTGTGAGGTACGTGGGCCCAGCACTGTGTGATGGCAAGGGCAGCGTGCGCGGGCTGCAGGGGGCTCACTGCCTGGGCATGGCTCCCGTGGGAAGCCGCCGGGTCCCCAGCAGCTGTCGGGACCATCCGGGTCCCTGCTGCCATGGGGGTTTGAGAACGTGGGCCTCCTCTGCCCTGCCTCAGTGCACACCTGGTAAATGGGAACGCAGAGTCAGCAGGGGCTTCCCAGAGCCACTCTTGGAACATCAGAATCCAGCGTTTTTATAAACGATGGGCACTGCAGCGGCCACTGGGCACCGCCGCTTGTGGGCGGGCAAGTTCTCGGCCCACCCAGGCCTGCCAACTTGACCTTGCTTGTGGGGACTCGGGGATCCCCCCCAGGCTCCGACTGAGCCCCCGCCCCAGGCCACGTGGCACCACCTGTTGTAGAAATGGTACTTTTATTAAAATGTCAAACCCGCATTCCTGCAGCAGCTCAAGGTGGCGCCTCTGAAGTGAGCGACACGAGAAGTCAGGGTGGGGCGCGGCCCAGTTGTGTGGAAGGGGGTGGCCAGGGGACCTGGCCGCCCAGGGGAAGGCAGTCCCAGGTCAGACGTGGACACTGCCCACCTCCTGGGGGCCCGTGTCCTGGGCAGCGGGCTGCTGGTGTTGGCTGGTATTTCCTAGCACCCCGTGGGATGTAAGGATACACCGCAGCGCGCACCTAGCTCCACTCGATGGTTTGCTTCTGCCGGTCCCGCTGGGCAGGCCTTGCTGCCTGACCAGCTTCCTCAGCCCACAGGCCCTGGGGGCCAGGCACCCATACCCGGACCCCTTCCCTGGCCCAAGACCCCCAGACTTGGCTGGGGCCTGGGACTGGAGCCCGTTTCCTGGCACAGCAATTGCCCAGCAAGGCCCGCTTTTCTAACCCTGGGGGCTGGGGGCACCCAGCACTGCGCTCAGGCTGCGGGCCACCTGGGGGGCGGCCTGCGCCCAGCCCCCACCAGGGGGCGCCCACGAGGCACAGACTGCTGGGCCCACCTCGATTCTGGGCGCCTGGAGAGTGCACCCTCCCCTGGGGGATGAGGAGCTGCGGCCTGCGGGGGTCCCAGCAGCAGGAAGTGGGCGTGTCACCCAGCTCCTGCAGCCACCCCCGGCGGGCCGTCTCACCCCTGCGTGCTCGCTCCGCACCGCGTGGGCTCCACGGGACGCCCCCGCCTCTCCTTCCAGCCTCACGGCGCCCCCACACCCCGCTGTGGCCGCCCTCCCCTTGCGGCCTGGCCCCCCGCCCTGATGCTGTGGGCAGCTCAGCTCGCCCCCCGGCCCCTGTGCGGGCAGCCCCTGCCCGGACCCCGACTGTCCTCCGGGATACCCCTGGTCTGAGTGCGGCGCTGGGGGCCCCTGGACCCGGGCCACGGGCCTGACGGCTGGGAGGGAAGCAGGGGCAGCAGCAGACACGGAGCCCCGTGCGCTCCCGCAGCGCCCCAGGCCACACCTAGGCCCCGGGCTGGGGGAACGGCGGGGTGGGGGCGGCCGGGCGCGCAGCATCGGGGACCCCGGGGCCCTGCCTGGGCAAGGGCGGGTCCGCACGCGCGTTTACGTGTAGCAACGCCCCTTAGGAGACGCTGGGCGGGCGGGGAGCGGGGCCGGCAGGGAGGGCCGGGGCTATCAGGGGAAGGGGCGCCACAACTGGGCCCCTGACATGGCCGGGTTCACGCAGAGTCAACCCTCCCGAGTCCCAACGAAGGAGAGCCTGCGGCCACCCAGGTCACGGACGGGAACGTTCGCGGTTCCAAACGAGGGGCGCCAGCGTCCGGAGCGCCGTGTGCTCCCCGGGACCCGCGGCGCCGCGACCAGGCGCGCTCCTGCCACCGCCGTGCGGGCGTCCCCGGCCCGCAACCCCGGCCCGCGCCCGGCGATCCGTGGGGTCAGGCCCCAGGCTCCCCTGCCCCTCGGCTGACCCAAGCGCCCATCCCGCTAGAGGGCGCCCCGGGCCCACGCTCCGTGCCCGCGCGGGGCCGCCCGAAGAGGGGCGCGAGGGGTGAGCACCGGCCCGAGGCCCCCTCCCGTCCTGGCCCGCCCTGACCGCCTACCCGGCCACCGGCCCCATGTCCCCGCGGCCCACCGGCCTCTGGGTCCCAGCACCGCCCGGCCGCCGGCTCGGCATGCGCAGAGGCCTTTGCAAAGTCTGGGGGGCAGGGAGCTGGGGGGCGGCGGGCACAGAGAAGGGGGCCATGCACGGGTACGGGGGGACAATGGGGGGGCGGGGCCAGGCCCGGCCGAGGCGACGGAGACCCCAGCAGCGTGGCCTCTGCGGGAAGCCGGCCCAGCCACTTCCCTCACCGTGCAGGGGAGCAGGGCCCAGGGAAGGGGCAAGTGGCTCCGACGGGTGCAGGAGAGGGGGCGCAGAGGCGCGCGTGGGTGGGCGGGGGCTCGGCCCAGCCTGTTCCCCTCCTCCAGGAAGCCTGCCCTGACTTACTCCTGGCTGGGAGGGGCGCACCCAGGAACCGCCCCCTCCCCAGTGCACCGACGGAGGCGCCGCGTGGACACTGGAGGGGGTGACAAGGGGAAGGTCTCAGGGCCACCGCCGTGGACCCCCTCCATGGACACTGAGGGCCCTGCTCTCCTTCATTCCCTGCCAAGGCCCCCCAACAAGAGGCCCCAGGAGCCACAGGTGAGCCCAGAGTCCTTCCAGGCCAGCGGCTGACCTGGCAGTGGCCCACCGCCACCCTGGGTTGGAAACCCGCAGAGGGCAGGTGGCCGGGCAGCCCCCTTCAAGCCGTGGAGAGAGCAGCACCTCTGCCTGGGGGCTGCCAGTACCCACTGCTCCCTCTGCTCCTGGAGACCAGTTCCTTCCCTGGGGGGCAAACGCCAGACCCCGTCCCAAGCGGCAGGGACCACACCAAGCTGCCCGGAAGCAAGAAAGCACAGAGGGGCTTTGAACCAGTCATCACTCTTTATTTTTTGCAAAGTCCACTTGCCAGGGTAACAAATGCAGGATCTGCTGGTTTGGGCCGTGACGGGGGGGCCCCAGACAGACCGCCCCGAGCCAGCCCCCCTGCCGGCCAGTCCACGGGCCAAGGGGCAGCCCCCCCAAACTCAGGGCCCCAGGAACAGCACAAAAAGGAACACAACTGAATTCACAGCGTTCTGTCCCAAGATCTGAAAGGTGGCAGCCAGGCTATAAAAGTCTAGAAGCGTTGCACAAGAAGTGTTAAGTCTATAGCAAATACGTCTTGTAAAAACTCAATAAATTATATATATAGAGATATATATAAACTTGTAACATCTAATAACATCTGAGGCTGCACGCGGGCTGGCTCCCTGGCTGGAAACCACCCCCACGCCTAGAACTCGCAGCAATTAGAACTTGTATGAAAATACCAACTTGTCTTGAAGTCCAAAAAAATAAATCTCCTAAAGAAACACCCTATAGAAATCTAATTCCCCTGCAAAAAAGGCCAAAAGAAGCAGATGCTCGTGGGGACAGCAACTAAATGCCCTTTTAGCTGCCGGGGCCCAGCTCTGGCCTCGGGGGCCCCCGTGCCCAGCCCCTCTGTCCTCGGCGACCCCTGTAAACCTTCTCAGCTGTTAATAAGTTAAAACTTAAATCTCTCCGCCGCTCGGCTGGTTAAACGCTGTGAACGTGGCGTGGACAGGGACTCTGATCAATAGCTTTACAAACGTACAGGTCCAGGTACAACTCCTTAAACAAAACCGCAATGCCCGAGAAGCCCCTCCCGGCCCCTCGGCTCGCTTTCGCGTCGTCTCCGTCCGTGAAGCCCCAGCGGGGTCTTCCCCGCACCCCCTCGCCTCTGGCCTGCTCAGGGTCCTGCACCTTGCTCGCCCCAGCCTCCTCTCTCCCCACATAGGTATTTATATATATATATGTATGTATATAGACCACATACATGGCATCTATTTATATGAACGTACACTTGCTTCTGGAATAAACCTTTCAGATAGAAGGTAAAGGCTCCCGCCTTCAGGTACCCGTAGTTTCAGCCCGAGGGGCCGGTGGGAGTGGGGGGGTCCTTGAAGTGGGGGGGAGGACAGGTGCCGTGGGCGGGGTCCCCGCTTGCCCGAGGGGCTTCCCGCGGGTCCACCCACCACAGATACCCAGGCCTGGCCGAGGCACCCCAGGGGCAGCACTGGGGGGTGAGAGATGGGGGCTGGTGCCGTCAGGCCCAGCTCCCTACCCCAAGGGGCTCTGTGGGGCAGGTAGGCCCCTTACATTCTACGTTCGGTGCCCCCAGAACCAACCCCTGCAGGGCTGCAGACACGGCTGCCTGGGTCACGGGTCTCCGCACAGCAGCTCAGGCACCCCAAGGGGACCCCCGCACCCAGGGACCCCGAGACGCTCATGCTCTCACACGCACACACACACGCCTGAAGGTTCTGCCTGTCCGTCCGTGTGGTCTCAGGCCCAGGCTGGCGGGCCCCAGTGGTCGACTGTCCACCAGCAGCAGGGGCGGGCCAGGGGCCCTCACGTCCGCGGGCCCCCGCTGCTGGGTGGGGCAGGCGGCAGCAGGTCGTGGGCAAACACGGAGTCGTCCCCCGAGGAGCCGGAGCTGGGCGTGTCCTGGCCGCCGGGCGAGTACTGCTCGAAAGGCACCGAGAGGTCCAGGTACTCCTGCAGACAGGGCGGGTCAGTGCCGCCGCCCGCTCGCCCTGCCGCGGGCCCACCCCCCCGAGAGACCCGGCCCTCCCCCGAGCCCCCAGCCCGCATGTGCCCAGGACAGAGGGAGCCCCACTGGGGCGGCACTCACGTCGGTGGACGTCACGGCGAGGACGCGGTCCAGGTCCTCTACCAGCTGCTTGAAGGTGGGCCTCTGGGACGGCGCCGCGTGCCAGCACTCACGCATGATCATGTACCTGCAGGGGCAGGGGCTTGCTCAGGGGCTCGCCGGGGCCACCCGAGCCGCGAGGAGCCGCGTGGGGAGGGGGCTCACAGGTCGTGCGTGCAGTTGGCCGGCCTGTCCATGCGGTGGCCCTCCTTCAGCAGCTTGAAGAGCTCCTCCACCGGGATGCCGGGGTACGGCGAGCCCCCCAGCGTGAAGATCTCCCAGAGCAGGACGCCGAAGGACCAGCTGCAGGGAGGCACCACGCGGTCAGCCCGTGCAGCCGCGGGACAGGCCGCCCGTGGGGAGCGAGGGGGCCGGCCACAGGCCCCGGCAGGGGAGGGGGGCCACAGCGGGGGTCTTGGCCCATCTCCTCGGCCCTCAGAGCTCCCCCAGGTCTACCCCAGAACCTCCCGGGCCCCTGGGACGGGGAGAAGTGTGGCCTATGTCCCACGCAGCCCCCGGTAGGCCCCCACCCCCCCGGGGCACTTACACGTCGCTCTGGTGGGTGTAGACGCGGTCGAACAGGGCCTCGGGCGCCATCCACTTCACCGGCAGCCTCCCCTGCGTGGTGAGGTGAGGGTGCTGCTGCCAGGGTCCCGGGCTCAGGCCCCACAGCCAAGCCCCCCGCCTCGGCCCCCGGGGGCGGGCTCACGTTGGTTGTCTTCTTGTAGTAGTCGAGGTTGTGCACGTCGCGGGCCAGGCCGAAGTCCGCGATCTTCATCACGTTGTCCTCCGTCACCAGCACGTTGCGGGCAGCCAGGTCCCGGTGGATGCACTGGGGGCGGGGCCAGGGGCTGAGGCCGGCCCCACCCCACGCCGCGCCCCGGGCCCCCCCAGGCAGCCCGGCTCACCCCGCCGCCTCCCCGCCCCTCCCCACCTTCTGGGAGGCCAGGTACTCCATGCCGCGGGCCACCTGGTAGGCACAGGACACCAGGTCCTTGAAGGTGAGCTGCTCCTCGGGCAGCCTGCAGGTGTCGAAGGAGTAGTCCATGCCCGGCGGCCGCCGCGCCCGCAGGTACTCCCGCAGGTTGCCCTTGGCCGCGTACTCCACCAGCACGTACAGGGGCCCTGCGGAGGCGGGCGCTTCAGCCCTGGGGTGGGGGGCTCTGCCCTGCCCCGCCCCTGCCCTGCCTACCTCCCAGCGTGCAGGCCCCGCCCACCCACCTCCCTGCGTGCAGGCCCCCAGCAGGTTGAGGATGTTCTTGTGTCGGCCAATCATCTTCATCATCTCCATCTCAGACACCAGGTCCGACAGGTCCTTGTCCGTGGCGTCATCTGTGCGAAGAGAGGGCGTCAGGCAGCAGCATCCCCACCGGCCCCAGCTCAGCCCAGGACGCCGCAATGGCTCGTGGCCTCACCCTTCAGCATCTTCACCGCCACGGTGACGGGCTTGGCCGCGCGGTCCTTGTCAATGCCGATGGCCTCCGCCATGACCACCTGACCGAAGCAGCCCTCCCCGAGCGGCTTACCCAGGGTCAGCCTGGCAGCAGGGGCAGAGCAGTGGTGAGCGGTCCCCGCAGCCCACCCTGCCTGGACGCCACCGCCCCCGGGAAGCCCTCCATGCTTGCTGGGCCCGTGAGGGTGGCCTTCCTGCTGTGCCCCCAACTCCCCAGCCCAGCCCTTTCCCCACATCTGCCACGGCCTCAATGTCCACATCCTGCCCGGCGCCTCACCCAGCAGCCACCCCCCACCCCACATGTCCCGGCCCTGGCAGCCCAGCCCACCCCCTGCCCCAGGCACTCAAGACCTGGCACCCACCCCTTGGTGCCCACACTGACCGGGCCCGGGATAGCTCCCACTTGGGGTCAGCGGGCAGCTCGAGCTCGGAGACGTTGGCCAGCGCGGGGCCCTCCCCGGAGGACAGGCGGGCGACGCGCACCAGCGGCGAGCTGGAGCTCATGGAAGAGGTGGACTCCAAGGACACCTGCTTGGGTCGGGCAAGGCCAGGTTGGTGCCGGGGGGCTGCCTAACGGGCTCCCGGGCCGGGCCGCCCGGGGCTGGGGTCCCCGCCTGCCGACTGCGGGGCTGGGGAGGGGCACATTCCGACTTCCACGTAGGGCAGGGGCCCAGACACAGAAGAAAGTGCTTTGTGCCCCGACAAATGCACGCGGCGACACGGGCGGAAAGCAGGGAAGGACCGGGTGAGGGAACCGCGTCCGCAGGGCAGGCCCCGGGCCGGCCCGAGCTGGGGCAGCCAGGCAGGGGCCCGGGGCGGCTCTGAACCTGGTATCTACTTTCTGTTACCTGTCGCTTGAGCGGGAAGCGGGACACCTTGTGCACGGCAGGCGAGCCCAGCCCCTTCTCGGGCGGGCTGCGCAGGCGGCAGAGGGTCACGGCCGCCACCACCAGGGTGAAGAGGGAGAAGCCCACCCCGTAGCTGAGGACACCCGCGTACACGCTGCCCGCCTCGTCGGCCTCCACCAGCTCCTCCTCGGCTGCAAAGACACGGCGTTGGGGTCCTGGCCCAGAGGGGCACAGGGGGGCTCGGGCCCCCAGTGGGGTCAGGGCTCCCAGGGAGGTGCCGAGGCTTCGGTGCCTCCACCTAGTCTCAAGGGTCCTGCGACCAGAAACGCCGGCAAGCCAGGACAGACCCAGGTCAGAGGGAACCCAGCAAGCCATAGCGCCCATACCGCCACCCAGGCGCCCGAGCAAAACCAAAGCCGCCGGCGTGGGCAATCGGAGACCTGGATGAGATTTGGGAGGGGCGGCTCTAGGGGAGGCCCCTGGGGCCCAGACAGGGCTGGCCGACCTCGTTCCCACGCCAGGCCCGGGGCCAAGCGCGGGGGCCCCAGGGAGGGGCGCTGGGGGGAGCGGCGGCCATGGGCCGCTGGGTGCCCTGCCCGGCCGGCGGCTTGGGTTTGCGTGCAGCCCATGCCCCAGCCCGGAGAGGACAGAGCCGGCAGGCGCAGCAGCGAGGCGCGGGTACCTGGCAGCACCACCAGCCACGCAGAGTGATGGGAAAACCCGATAGAATTGCCCGCCAGACAGGTGTACTCCCCCGCGTCCTCAAAGGTGACATTGTGCAAATACAGCACCTCCAGCTCCTTGTCGGTGCTGTTGGCGCCCGCCGTCTACAAGAAAGGAGAGAGCGCGGTAGGCGAGCGCCAGCACTGCCCCGGGCCACTGCAGCCGAGGCCACGTGACGATCCACCAGGCTGCAAAGGAAACACTGCCGCCACCACGACACGCTACGGCCACGGCCGCCGTGGCCTCCTCCTCCTCGTCGGCACCGAGCCCAAAGCCAGTCCCTCCACCGGCGAGTCCTCTGTCCCAGGTGAGCGCCAGGCGAGCGGCCGGCAGCGGCCGAGGAGGCAACATGCAGGTTAGCGCAGAGAGCGGGGAGGGCAGGTGGGCGCACAGGCAGGCGCAAGCAGCATCGCAGCCAGCGGCCAGAGAGAGGCGGAAGGCAGGCAAATGCTCGTGGGGTGGGGCGCGGCTGCCGCCAGGTATGGGGGCTCTGGGGGTGCAAGTGAGGGTGGGGAGGGGTCAGCGCAGGCCACAAGCCGAAGCGGGGCGGGTCGCGCTGGCGGTGGGAGGTGACGGCGTTCCGGAGGCGGCCACGTCGGGGCGGCG
Source organism: Cabassous unicinctus (assembly GCA_029593785.1). Taxonomy (NCBI): domain Eukaryota; kingdom Metazoa; phylum Chordata; class Mammalia; order Cingulata; family Chlamyphoridae; genus Cabassous; species Cabassous unicinctus. The sequence goes on along the minus strand of JAQZBX010081402.1, from coordinate 1,468 downwards.
GGCCACAGCGCAGCGAGCGAGCAGGAGCGGGCGTGTGGGCACGTGGGCAGGGCGTCGGGGCCGGAGCTCGGCGAGCCAGGCAGGCGTGGGACAGAGTCGTTACCTGCTTGGGGCCCGTGAACGCGCAGCCAAAAGGCCTTCTCGGCCACGCCTATGAAATTGGTGGCTCGACAGAGATACTCGCCCCCGTCCCGCTCCGACACATCGGCCAGGCGGAGGCGCGCATCGGCCTCCGCACTCTCACTGATCCACGACTGCGGGGACAAGAGACGCGGCTCAGGCGCCCCTCGCGGCCCGGCCGGGCTCAGGGCAGCCGTGTGGGTGCGAGCCCAGGTCCAAGCCCCCGGACCCGCGACCTGCGGCCTGGAGCAAGCCGGCAGGGGTGGGCCCCTGAGGCGCGAGGGGCTGGACAGGCGGGCCCCCTGGCGGAGGCGTGCAAGCCTCGCCGCCACGCGCTTCGGTTCCATAGGATGCGCCTGCCCTGCGTCCATCCCCCGACACCAGAGCCTGCCCCGGTGGGCAACCCCCAGCAGGGCCACTGGTGCCTGCGGGGGCGCTGCTTCCGGGCTGTCCCTGGCCATGCCCGCCCCGGGGCCTGGGCAAGGCCACGGCACCTGGTCCTGCCCCCTTCAGCCCCTCTTGTCTCCAGGCGGATGTGTGAGTATCACAGCTGTGTGAAGCCCACTCCCCCCTGGTGCAGTGGAGGTGACAAGGCCGGTGGTACTGGCCAGGGGCCGTGGGGGGACAAGGTGGCGAGTGCCTGCATGTTCACCCCCAGCCGACGCACGACAGGGCCAGCTCTGGGAGCGGCCACCCTGTCTCCTGCAGCCGGTGGCCCGGACGCTGCTGCCCAGGCCCCCCGCCTCTGTCCACCCTCGCCCAGCACTGTCGCCCAAGCCCAGCCAGAGAGGACCGGACAGCAACTCGGCCGTCCCTGTGTGTGGGCTCCAGCCGACCCAGAAGAGCAGGCGGAGAAACCGAGGCCTCAGAGGGCCAAGCACTGCCTGGGGCCCAGGGCAGGCTGGGACTCTAACCATGGGACCCCGCCCCCGGCCCCCCGGCCCGCGGCAGTGCCCACCTTGAGCACAGTGACGTAGGGCGTGCCGTCGGGGCCCACCTTGCTGCCGTTCACCTCCACGTGCTTGAGCCACTGGATGTGGGGCTGCGCGTCGCTGTACACCTTGCAGTGGAACTCCACGTCGCTGCCCAGCACCGCCGTCTGGTTGGCCGGCAGCCCCGCCTGCAGGATGGGCCGGTGCGGGGAGCGCTCTGCGGCGCAGGCAGGCGGTCAGGGGCTGCCGGCTGCCTGGCCCACCTGCGGCCACCTGCCTGGCCCACCTGCGAGCCCCCAGCCCGGCCCACATGCAAGCCCCCTGCCCAGCCCACCTGTGAGCCCATCTGTGAGCCCACCAGCCTGACTGCAAGCCCCCTGCCCGGCCCACCTGTGAGCCCACCTGTAAGCCCACCA
>JAQZBX010081401.1:0-13673 GCA_029593785.1 Cabassous unicinctus | reverse complement strand
TGCCCTAAAGGCATATAACAAATGGAGAAATACTCGTTCAAGAAGATCTATTAAATCTCGGTAAGGACAGCAGGAGCTCGGGGCGTTTGAGCCATGACCTTGCTTCCTCTCCCCTACAGCTCCAGGCTCTGGAACTCTGCCCTGCACAGCTCTGTGCTCAGTGCTCTGCCTCAGCAGGGGTGGCCAAGAAGATGGGGCTCCCCCCTTCCCAAGCCCCCTGCCTGGGGCTGTGGTTTTGTTTCTCATCCTCCGCAGCTGGCATTGCAGAAGCTCCATTCTAGGTGAGCACAGCCAAGAGGACTGGGACTCCCTCCACAGTCCCCACCCATAAGGCGGGAGCTTTACCTCGAGATCGGCAAGCCAAGAATACTGGGCGCCCAATCGCACTGCCCTCGCTCACAGGGCAGAGAGTCCACGCTAGGACAAGGTTTTTAGTTTGCCAAGGGGCTGCTGATGCAAAGTACCAGAAGTGTGTTGGCTTTTATAAAGGGTATTTATTTGGGGTAAAAGCTTACAGTTCCAAGGCTGTGAAAAATCCAACTCACGGCACCATAAGAGACAGTTTCTGACCAAAGTCAGCCACTGTTGATCCTGGCGTTGTTGACAGGTGGTGAAGCAAAATGGCTGCCGAGCTCTGCCGAGGTCTCTGCTCCCCTCCAGAATCTACCATCTCTTGGAGCTCAGCTGTGAGCAACCAGGCATAGGGTTGTCTCTTCCAGGCCTCCTCTCTCGGTCTCTACTGCTCCGCTCTCTTCCCAAGTTCAGTGTGAGCTCTCAGGCTTATAGCAGGGCTGCTCTCCTCTCGAGCTGCTCTGTGGCCCAGCCTCTTGGGGTCTTTTTGCTTAAGCAATCCTCTCTCACGTTGCAGAAACAAATATACCAGCTCCCTTTCTCCTCTTTCTGAGTCTCCTTGTCTCCCTTTGAATCAGACCCAGCAAGAGGTCAGAGACTCAACATGAATCACTCCCCACTGACGTAATCCAGCCAAATGGGTCTCACACCCACGGGAATGAATTAGTTTAAAACATAATATTTCTCCTTTGGGGATTCATAAAGTTATTTCAAACTGCCACAACAAGCAAGCCAAGACTGGGGGCTGCCACCCCTTCCTCCCCCTCTGCCCACTTACAAAGCAGAAAAAGAGGGTCCCTGTTGGGGGCAGAGGGGTTTGGAGAGGCTGAAGGGCAGGCTGTAAAGACGAAGCGCTCTGCCTGAAGGGTCTGACTATGTGGGACAGGACCCGGAGAACTGCATGCTTAAGGGGCGTGTCAAAAACGATAGCTTCGTGGAGAGCAGTTAAGAGGTGACTGGTAGCTCCATGATGCCAGCAAAACAGCAGAACAGCTAGACGTTTAATAAAAAGAACCAGGGAAAGGGACAGCCAAGAAGAGCCCTCCTGGAAAAACAGCCAGTTCTGGGGGTTGGGAAGGCTGTGCACAGGCTCTAGGCTACACCTGCTTGGGAGCGGTCATAGCAGACCCAGGGAAGGCTCGAGAGCATTCCCCAAGGCGCACACAGACCAGTCAACACAGTCAGAAGCCGTAGAAGGGGCCTAAGCACAATGTCTGACAAACACCAAACAAGCTACCCTGACCTAACACAGACGCCTAGGAAGCCAGGCTTAAACATATGATGACACGTATTGCTAGCAGAATGCAAGTCTGTGTGCATATCCAGCACTGCACCCTCTCGAGCAAGCAGAGGAGGAAATCCAAGCTCCTAATCCCTGGCTAAATGTGGAGCAAAAAATGTAAACTCTCTAAACTATGATAGCAACTTCCAGGCTATGCACATCCGACAGTAAAGGTAAAATTCTAACTGACTAAGGGGGCTGCAGCACACTCTTTGACCAATATGTGACATATGTACACCCAGGAGCAACCCTTAGGAAGCCAGGCTAAACTCAGGCTCATGTGATTGATGCGCCTGAAGCAAATAAAAACAAAGAGGAAAAGTCTGAGCAGGGACATCAAAGAAACCGAATAAAGAGAACTATGTAGGTAATCACAAAAGACTGAAGTTACATATGTCTTCTCCTTTTTTCTCTTGACTGATTTCAAAAAGCATTTGTGTGCGTGTATGTCTATATATATGAAATTGCATTATTGGTCCTATAACATAACATAAAGAAATCAATATATTTAACAATAAGAGCACAAAGGAAGTAGGTTGAACAAAGACATGTTGTTAGAGGCTGTTGTAGAATAGACCATATGCTAGGCCATAAAACAAGCCTCAATAAATTGAAAAAGGCTGAAGTATGTAAAATATGTTCTCCAACCACAATGAAATTAAATTAGAAATCAACAGTAAAAGGAAGTTTAGGAAATGCACAAATATGTGGAAGTTAAAAATCACACTGTTTTAGTTTCCCAGCTGCTAGAACAAATACCATATAATGGATTAGCTTAAGCAATGGGAATTTATTGGCTCATGGTTTGCAGCTAGGAGCAGTCCAAAATCGAGGCATCAACAAGGCGATGCTTTCTCCATGAAGACCCGGGGCTGGCTTCCGGAGACCCTTGTTCTGTCACGTGGCAATGCACATGGCGGCATCTTCTCCTTTCTAATCAGATTCCACTGACTTCCAGCTTCTGACTGCTCTCCATGGCTTCTCTCTCTATGCCCGAATTTCATTCTGCTTATAAAGGATTCCAGTAATTCAGATTAAAGCCCAGCCTGAGCTAATCGGGGCACATCTTAACTGAGGTAACATCTTCAAGAGATGCTATTTGCAATGGGATCACAACCACCAGAATGGAGGCCAAGACCAAGGACATGTTCAGACTATGGTACACAGCAATCCACACGGAAGCCACCGATCAAAGAGAAAATCATGAGGTAAAATAGAAAATACACTGAGATAAAGGAGAAAGAAAACAATATACCAGAAGTATAGAATGTAGCTAAAGCAGTGCACAGATGGGGAATTTATAGCTATAAATGCATATATTAAAAAAGGACTCAAATCAATAATCTAACCTTCCACTTCAAGAAGATATAAAAAGAAGAGTAAACTAAACTCAAAATGAGCATAAGGAAGGGAATAATATAGACTAAAGTGGAAATAAATGAAATAGAGAATATAAAAATTATTGATAAAATTAACAAAACCGAAAGTTGGTTCTTTGAAAAGAGCAAGAAAATTGAAAACCTTTTAGCTAGATGGATCAAGAAGAAAGAAAAGAAGACTCATATTACTTAAATCAGGAATGAAAGAGGGGACATCACTACTGGCCTTACAGAAATAAAAGGATTATAAAAGAATATTATGAATAACTATGCCAACAAATTAGATAACCTCAATAAAGTGGACAAATTCCTAGAAAGACACAAATTACCAATAATGACCCAAGAAACATAGACAATTTGAACAGATCTATGACAAGTAAAGCTATTGAATTAGTAATTTAAAAACTTTGTGCAAGGAAAAGACCATGCTCAAATGACTTCACTGCTGAAATCTACCAAACATTAAAAGAAGAATTAATACCAGTTCTTCTCAAATTCCTCCAAAAAATTGAAGAGGAGGGAAGACTTCCCAAATCATTCTAAGATCAGTATTATCAAAAGCAGAAAAAAGACATCACAGAAGAAAAAATATAGACCAATACTCCTAAAGAATGTAGATGCAAAATACTAGCAAACTGAATCAGGCAACATATAGAAAGAAATATGCACCATGACCAAATGGGATTTATCCCAGGAATGCAAGGATAGTTTAATATTCAAAAATCAATTTCTGGAGACCGGATGTGGCTCAAGCAGTTGAGTGCCTGCTTCCCACATGGGAGGTCCCAGGTTCAGTTCCCGGTGCCTCTTAAAAACAAAACAAAACAAAACAAACAAAAAAACTACAAGCAAACAAATGAAAAAATCAACTCAGGGGATTGGTGTGGCTCAATGGTTGAGCGCCGGCTTTCCACATACAAGGTCCTGGGTTCAATTCCTGGCCCCAGTACTTCAAAAAAAGAGAGAAAAAAAATCAAATACGATAATACACTGTATTATTGTATAAAAGACAAAAAATCATGATTGATTTTTGACAAGTGCTAAGACAATTCAATGGAAAGAATAGTTTCTAACAACTGGTGCTGGGACAACTTGATATCCACATACAAGAGAATAAAATTGTACTTCTACCTCGTAACATACACAAAAATGAACTCAAAACAGATTGTTGATCTAAATGTAAGAGCTAAAATTATAAATCTCTCAGGAGAAAACATTGGAGTTAATCTTCATAACTTTGGGTCAGGCAATGGATTCTTATATACAAAAGCAGAAACAAAAGTGACAAAAGAAAAATTGATAAATTGGACTGCATCAAAATTAGAAAACTTTTGTGCTGCAAATTATACCATCAAGAAAGTGAAAACACAACCCCCAGAATGAGAGAAAATATTTGCAAATTATATATCAATAATTAATAATTACATATATAATTGTACCCAGAATATATAAAGAACTCTTACAGCTCAATAATAAAAAGACAAAAAACAATTGAAAAATGGGCAAAGGATCTGAAAAGACATTTCTCCAAATATGATCTACAAATGACCAAGAAGCATGTCAAAAAAATGCTCAACATCATTAGCCATCAGAGAAATGCAAATTAAAATCACAATGAGATACTGCTTCACACCTACTAGATAGGTAATAAGTGTTGACAACAACATGGAGAAATTGTAACTCTCATACATTGCTAGTGTGGATGTAAAATGGTGCAGCCACTTTGAAAACCCTTCAACAGTTCCTTAAGAAGTTAAGCATAGAGTTACCTGATGACCTCGCAATTCTACTCCTCCACTCTTAGGTTTATATCCGAGAGAAAAGAAAACATACATCCACATAAAAGCTTCTAAACGAATGCTCATGGTAGCTTTATTAATAATTGCCAAAAAATGGAAACAACCCAAGGTCCATCTACCAATGAATGGATAAATGAAATATGATATATCCATGCAATGGGATACTATTTAACAGTAAAAGGAATGAAATATTGGTCCGTGCTATAACTTAGATGAAGCCTGAAAACATTATGCTAGGTCGAAGAAGTCAGACACGAAGACCACATACATGATTCTATTTATATGAAGCATCCAGAACAGGCAAATCTACAGAGACAGAAAGATTAGTGGTTGATGAGGGCTGGAGGATTGAGGGGATAGGGAATGATTGCTACTGGGTACAGGATTTCTTTTAGGGGGGTAAAAATATTCTCAAGTTAGGATCTTGTAATGGTCACAAGATACTAACAGCCACTGAGTTGTGTATTTTAAATGGGTGAATTATATGGTATGTGACATGAATCTCAATAAAATTGTTTTAAAAATGGTAGGTGAGAATGCTACTGTATAAAAAGGTAAATTGTATGGAGCATTTAGGTTTTTAAAAATTAATAGCAAAAAATTATTTGTGACACATCTCAAAACTCATTGAGGAACCGCAGTGTGCTTGCAAATACTTTAAGAATTCCTTCTCTAAATGGTGGTGAGGAGAAACAGTAGTTACGTTCTATTCGCATAGTTAAATAATGCTTCCTTGAATTCATTCTAAGTTAATTTTTTATTTTTGTTAGGCATCTCCTTTGAACTCAGTTGCTGACACACATTTATAGGTGCATGTTACTGGAAGGTAGCTCTGACTCCCATTTCCTTGGTATGAACATTGAAGAGCATTGGAGAAATAGACTTACCTTGAATGCCAGGAGATAGGCTGAAGCAGGAGACTAAACTGGCAGTGGAGGTAGGAACTATGCAGTAGTAATAAGAGGAAGAGGGAGGAGAAGGAGGATGAAGGGACTGGCACATTATTAACTAACCCTTATGGTACTGGTCCAAGTGCTTTATGTGCCTTAACTAATCCTCCAATAACTGCAAGGTTATACTAGGTACTGCAGTATACTAGGTACTGGTATTTACCCCATTTTACTTGTGAGGTACTTGAAGCGTAGAACATTGAAGTGACTTGGCTAGCCCTGAAGTGACTGTGAACAAGTGGGAGAGTTAGGATCTGATTCCAGACAGTTTCTTGAGGAAACTTGTTTTAGTTTCCTAGCTGCTAAAGCAAATACCATGAAATGAGTGTGAGCCCACAATGAGAATTTATGGGCTCACAGTTTTGAGGCTAGGAGAAACCCAAAATCAAGGCATCACCAAGGTGATGCTTTCTCCCAGAGGACTGTGGCACTCTGGGGCTGGCTGTCGGCGATCCTTGGTCCTTGGCTTTTCTGTCACACGGCAATGCACACGGCGGCCTCTCCTGGCTTATCCCTTCTCTTCCAGATTCCATTGACTTTCAGCTTTTGGCTGCTCCCTCTGTGGCCCATCTTGAAACCTCTCTTCCGGGTTCCTTCGGCATTCAGCTTCTGGCTGCGCCCGCTGGCTTCTCTCTCTCTTTTGGTGACCTTCCCTATAAGGCTTTCAGTAATAGGGTTAAAACCTATCCTGATTCAACTGGGCCACACCTTAACTGGAGTCACCCCCTCTAAAGGTCCTATTTACAAGAGTTCACATCCACAGGAATGGATCAAGTTAAGAACATGTTTTTCCGGGGTACATAGCACCACAGAACTCAACCTCAACTGAGCCATGCATACCACTTCTCTGCTGTTATGACATCCAAGGGCATTAGAGAATGGGACACCCGGCTCCCAAGCAGGGGCACCATGATGAAAGAGCAAATTCAAAATGGGTGATGCTGAGAAGGGCAAGAGATCTTTGCTCAGAAGGTGCCCAGTGCCACACCGTGGAAAAGGGAGGAGAGCACAAGGCCGGGCCAGGTCTGCATGGCCTGTTTGGGTGGAAGACAGGTCACGCCCTGGATACTCTTACCCAGATGCCAACGAGAGCAGAGGCACCGCTCAGGAGAGCAGACACTGACGGAGCATTTGGAGAATCCCAGGAAGGACATCCCTGCAACAAAAATGGTCTTTGCTGGCATCAAGAAGAAGGCAGAAGGGGCAGCCTAGAGAGCTGATCTCAAAAAAGCTACTAATACTTAAAAGTTGGCCACTGTGTATTTATTACAAAACAGAAATGTCTTGTGACTTTTTTACATGTACCATATTTAAATTGATCTCATACACCAGAATTCAGATGAAGAATGGCTGATAAAAAAAAAAAAAAAGAATGGCTGATAGGATGTATTTGTCCTGAGTTAAATAAGATTGGCTTATAGTTAAATGAATATGATCAAGCTTTTTGAATTTTGGTGGTAATTCTGGTTCAGCAAGTGCTATCACTATTTCCCACTTCTAAAGATATAATTGGACGTGAGGCTAGGTTGAGTTAGTAATGCTCACCGTTTTACAAAGCCAGTGAGTGCCAACTCATAACCTATAGGAGACTGGCTTTATGTTTAGATTTTTATAACTGGCTTTATGAATATATGTAAATACTAGGGAAATCCCTTCACCGTCTCATAGAGCAGAGCAAGGCTCACCTGTGTTTCTACTGGTGCCTATCAGCCTGTTTAAAGGCAGGTGCTGAAAATAAGGGAGCCATGTCTACTTTCTTTCTGGTCTTAACTGTGTCGATCTAATTAAAATTTCCTGTATACGAAATGTTGCCTTTTTATCAACAAAAGGCATTTTGGTGTGGTTTATGTATAATCCCAAGTAAAGTGCTGAACACGTCTCACGTTTTATAGATGAGCTATAAGGTTGGATGTTTTAAAAGTCAGTGTGACAAGATATAGCAGCAAGTTAAATTTTACTTGTGAATTCTTTACTATCTAAATCAAAGTTGTAATTCAGTGTTGTCTTTAAACTGCTATTCAAAAAACCATATAAAATTGTAGAGCCACTGAACTGTAGAGCCACAGTGAATGTGTGCTTTGGCCAACTCATAATAAGGATTCAGGTGGCGGAGACAGACCATCGGCACACGTTTGTAAATTATGTGATCATAAGGCTTAAGATAATTAAACACACACAGAGAAAATAAAATCTGAGGGCATAGGCTTCCAGTGATGCAGCCAAATTGAAAGTGGAGTGACAAGACTTTTCAGGAGAAGACATAAAACTAAAATAACGGAAACGATTTTAGGGAAATGAGATGTTAGGCTGCTGGGCAGACTGGGCGTGGTAGAGTGTGAGGACACAGGATGTAGGGCCAGCAGCCCACAGCCCTGATAAAAGCCTTCCGCAACATTATGCTTACTGAATACAGTCAAACTCCTTGACCCATTGGCTTCACTCTAACATAACCTGATTCCCTGTACAGGTGTGCTCACGAATATCAACACAACCACCTGGGCTTCCAAGGAGAACACACTGCCCCAGTCCCCGCTGCCCCTCCACCAGCCCACATCGCTGGTTAAAGCTGGCATGGGCATCTGGTAGCCTGGTATGCCAGGATGGACCGAGCCAGGGAGCTTCCTGCCCCTTGGATTAGAAATGGGAAAGGCTGACCCAGCAAACAGTAGGAGCTAAAAGGGAAAGTTATGATACAGAGAGAGGGGTCAGAGTGGCCATGACCACCAGTTCTAGGACAAAGGGAAGATGGAGCAGGAACTTGGATGAAGTAGAGGAAGTTGGTTGAAAGAGAGACCTGACGATGCAGAATGCATGCCCGAGACCACACAGCCCACGAGTGGGACTAGAGACAACCTGGGGTCCCTAGATCTGCTTCCATTGTTCCAATTCAAAAATATTCTTAAAATGATACACTTTCCCAGAGCCTCACTCATTGCTAGAGGTAACTCTAATGGGTCCCTGCAATTGCAACAAAAACGCCCAGCTGGAGCGGTACCTCCTTTCTAGGCATTCCTTCACTCGAATGCCTGCTGGGCATGCTTGGCATGCTGAGGGCTGTGCTGAGTGCCGCCAGCGTGGAGCTGATCTTCCAGGGGTTAGAGACGCAGTGCCGCTGCTCACGCTGGATTGCACACCAAGGCCCATGCCCTGTGCTGTCCCACCCACAGTGTTTCCCCTTCATAGACTTGGTTCACCTGCTAACATACAACCCTCCGTCTGAAATGCTACCTCCTCCTTGGAACCTTCCAGAATTTTGCTCCCAGGCAAAATTGATTTCCTCCTTTCTTGACCACTTAGCACTTCTGTGGCCATCATGGCATTTCCCCCATTCTGCCTAGAGTTAATCATTTATATGCCTATCTCATCTTCAGGCAGAGACTCCTTGAGGAGAGAACAGGGGCCTGATTCCTTCTTTGTGGCAACTCCTTCTTCTCCTGGGGCCCATCACCGAATCTCCCACCTAGGATCCATTCTATGCATATTGGGAAAACCAAACTAAATTCAACCCATGAGGAGTTAGGGAAGGTGAAAGTGGCAACACTGACCCTTATCCCTTATTCCCAATTTCCACATACAAGAATACTATCCTAAGTCCCTTCCTGTCACCCTGAAAGTTAAAATGGTGACACATATTTTAAGGCTTTAGTCCAGCTGTCTTCCTACAAAACCGAATTGCCACTAGCTCATGGACAGAGGGGATATTTTTCGGCCTTGACCTGTGGTCAGTGCTGCACAGCTAGGAAGACGGCATAATGAAATACCTCGCAGTGCTTTGAACTGGCACGACTGTGCTGATACGATTGGGTGAAAGCAAGCTAACGCGATGCCGCTGCTGAGGTTTAACGGTGTGGGGTCTGGAAGTTAAAGCGCCCTGACTGCATGTCTCATAGCAGATGGTTTGCATCTCATCTTCCTTTGGAGTTAGTACTTCGTGTGTAGGGGGCTTGCTATAAACTAGAAGCTGGGGGAATAAATGCTTGAGTGAGTTTTATTTCCTTCTGAGAGACACAGAAGAAGAGAAATAGCAGTCGACTTCTAGCCTGCACTTGAAAATTCCACCGATCCTCTCGAGACCCATGGACATGGGCCAGAGATGAAGCTAACGCCGTGCTAGAAAGAGAACCGGACTTTGGATCAGGAGACCTGGTTAAAGGCCAGCCAAGGGAGCTCGGCCACATTGCCGGGCCTCCGTAGGTCTGCTCGCTCCTCTGTGTACTCAGTGACTGCCCAAGGTCCCCTGCAAAGTCTGAGATGCACCCATGCCAGTTCACTAGTCTGCTGGCTATGGAAGTCCTGGAGACGGCTCCAGTTTAGGGCCGTTTTTCTAACTGTGTTGATCCACACATGTTCTGACCTGAATCTCCTTGGGACTAAACCTGTATCTGTCACATGCAGCCTACGGTAATGGGATGTGTCCCTGTCTCCTCTTACCCATACATGGTATTAGGATAACAGCCTCTGGGACTGCTGTCTCCTTAGCTGCAGACCCTAACAGACAGTTAATAAACCAAACATATGATCACTGGCCTTCCAGGAGTCAATCACAGTCTTTTTCTTAAACTCCAGAGACAAGAACTAAATGTTCAATCCTTAAGCAGAGAAGCTGGATGAGTGATATTTTCTGTACATGGACGATCCCTTGTAAAAATGAGGACGTTCAACACAGCCAAAGGAAAACAGTAAGTCTCCTGGATTCATCAGAAATGTTTATACCCTGGGACAGCCCCATAATGCTTTCTTGGAAACCATGTTTTTAAAACATAGACTGACCAGACTATAAAGTGAGGTATTTCTGGAGCCAAATTCCCCAAACAGAATCCAAAACAGGCAAGTTATATTATACAGTGAGGGTGCCAAGAGGGATCATGTCAATAAACGCACACTATTTTTCACGTCTTGTTCCATCTCACACAATGGGCACTTCCAAATACTGTTCCTTTAAAGTTTGCCTCTTTTGCACTCATGCTGAGGCCATGGCAGTGAAAGTTGGATCTTTCTGGAGAGCAATTAGGAATATCTAGCAAAAGCTGTAAATGTGTTCCAGTCCTTTCATCTAGTAAATACCATCCTGACATCATAGAGACATGATCAAAGATGTATGTATAGGTATGTCTCTGGCAAAATTTAAAGCATGAATTGGGAAATGATTATGTAAACTACAGTATAAGCATATAATAGGAAATGCCATTAAAATGATGCTTCTGAAGAATGTTTAATAATAATATACAAAAATTCTTGCTACAATTTTAATTGAAAAAAAAAAATGCAAACACAGGTTGTGAATGCAATATGTTTTCAACACACATAAAGACAAATGCACAGACCAAGAGATGCCAGGCAAAAAACAGGGATTGCATTTGAGAGGATGGGTGATTTTTTTCTTCTCCTTTACTTTCTCTGCCTCCCAAATTACCCAAACTAAGCATGCTTTACCTTGAAATTATAAAAATCGTTTTAAAAAAAAGAACTGATGAGTGCCTGTTCTAGTTTCCTGGATGCTAAAAACAAATACCTCCAATGGATTGGCTTAAACAAGAATTTATTGGCTCACGGTTTTGAGGCTAGAAAACCAAAATCGAGGCATCAGCAAGGTGATGTTTACTCCCAGAAGACTGTGGCATTGCAGGACACACAGCAATGCACATGGCGGCGTCTTCTTTGTCTTCTGGGCTCCACTGACTTCAGGTCTCTTGTTCTTTCCACAGCTTCCCTCCTTTGTGTCCAGTTTCCTTTGCTTATAGGACTTCAGCCATGTTGGAAGAAGGCCCAGCCTCATCCAGTTTGGGCACAGCTTAACTAGCAAGGTCTTCGACGTTTCTGTTTAAAAGTGGGCTCACACCCACGGGACCAGGGTTTGGGACCTGGACCTGCCTTTTGTGGGGGGCCTGATCGGGTCCCCGACAGTGCCCCTTAGAGCATGGCCCCTCTTATTTGAGATTGCCCTGCCTCCCTGTTCATTACCACCATCCCTTTCCCTTGGCAGACACACTCAAGATGAGAAAATCACAGACACAGAGCTCACTTCTGCTGGTGATGCTTATAAGGTCACAGACCCCGCAGACAGTTTTAATGGACATTTCTGAGCAGGGCTGGATGGCTTCTCCCAGAGACCTATTTTCAAATGACTATTTTGTGGTCAGCAGGAGAAAGCTTAGTGAGATGGGCGTTCATGGGGAACTCAGGTCTGTGCCTGTCTGAAATCCTAAGCATCTTCCAAAGCATTAAAACTCTTCTGACGCGATTAGCCCCACAAGGGGCTTGGACTGGCCACTTGTGGGACAGACCACGGAAACACAAGCCCTTCAAGAGGGGGCTCACTTACACCGTCGGCTCCTCCACATGCTTGTACGTGGGGGGTGGGAGTGAAGGGAAGACCATCACCCACAAGCCTGAAAATGCTCATAAAGCTGAACATGTTGGGGAACGGGTGTGGCTCAAGCGATTGAGCGCCTGCTTCCCACATGGGAGGTTTGGGGTTCACTCCCCAGTGCCTGCTAAAAAAGACAACAAGCAGACAAATGAAACAACCAACTCCCGGGAGCTGGTGTGGCTCAGTGGTTGAGCGCAGGCTTCCCACATACGAGGTCCTGGGTTCAATTCCCAGACACAGTAACCTGAAAATTAAAAAAAAAATTTTTTTTTAATTTTTTAAAAAGCTGAACCTGTTGGACAAAGCTTTTGCCATGGATCCAATGAATACATTTAGTGACTCTTTTTTAAGTGCATCCTGTAACCAATGGTTTATTCAAAATCTGTGTAATCATGAGCTGTTTTAATGGGTTCCTGTATTATTAAAATAATAAGGCCACTTAGAAATACTTTCTGGATGAAGGTCAAAAAGATGATTACAGTGTTCCCTGGATGGGAGCTCAGTTGTAAGTAGACTAAAAGCCAAACAGAAATAGCATGAAAGTCATTTTCTGGAATGGTGAACATTGTATTTTGCCAACTGAATCAGAATTTAAACGTATCAGGAGAGCTACCTCTTTAAAAGGATCCAGAGAGTAGTTAACTGTGTAGCAGAATAACTGTTTGCTAATTATTATGTGTGTGTGTGCATGTATACATATTTATATTAGGTTTTGGGGTTATATCTAATAGGTTTAGTAAGGCTGTAAGGCAAGAGTCAGTACATCACTGCATCATTTTTTCTTGAACGAATGTCATGTGTAAGGAATAAACATGAGAACAGAAGTAGCATATAAAGGAAAAAAACTGGGGTCAACTTTATGCAGGTGAAACTACTTGCAGTGTTTTTAATCTGGTGGATTTTACCACCCACTTTTCCCTTGTCTTGCAGCTACTACATGGTCATTTCTTGGAGTCTGGGTTTTTTCACGCAACATAATGAACGTGAGATTGACCCATGTTGTTCCATGCATCTAAAGAGCTCTTTTCAGTGCTAAGCAGAATTCCACTGTGCGGATTTACCATATCTCATTTATCCCTTCATCTGTCAACTAGCATAAAATTGCCCTTTATCTTTTGAACTATGAACTGTTTTTCAGATATTTCGTCTAAGAAAATAATCAGAGGTTTGTTCAAATATTTATGTATAAAATTACTTATGTATAATAATCCTTATGTATAAGTATTGCTTATATTATCGAAAAGTAGAATTGTTTATATATCAAACAATAAGGAATAAATTAAGCAATTATCATCAATCCATTTAAAGAAAATGAGACTTTTAAAAACCATATTTTTAAAGAATTTTTATCAACACAGGAAAATCTCCGTTTATAATGTTAACTGAAAAAATAAGATACAAAATTTCATTATCTGAATTTTGTAAAAATTACATCAAAAATGTACTAGAAGAGAGCAGGGTGAGGAAAGTTTTCTAAGACTCCAAATCTAGACGTGATTAAAAGGAAAAGAGTAATAAATTTGACAACATAAAAATAAAATA